>VZRV01009367.1:58454-119282 GCA_013398115.1 Falcunculus frontatus
CCCGCCGGCCGCCACCTGCCCCCGGCTCCCCCGGACACGTGCGGGGACAGGGCAGCACCGGGTCCCGCGGGGGACAGGGCAGGACCCCCCGAGAAGCACAGCCCGGGGTGAGGGGACACGCTGGGGTTGTGTCCCAAATGTCGCTGCCGCACCGCCCCTGATGGTGACAGGATTGCGGGGGACCCCCGCCCCGGGTGGATCTGGAGCCTTACCTGCTGAGCCCACGGCAGGATGAGCCCCCAGCCCCACAGCCCGGCCCCACGTGCCCCACACACACTGCGAGGACACGCGGCCCCCCAATGGCCCAGCCCGCCTGGGTGGGCAGGGGATTAACAGAGAGAGATCCCGGCACAGCCCCGGCCCCTCGCCCAGGGGTGTTCAGACTCCCCGGGGGATGGTTCGTCACCAGCGCAGTGGCCAGGGCAAATTTAATTCTCTTTACTAAAAATTACTGCCCAAATTCCCACTCCCCACCACGAGCACGGAGCATTTTAGGAGGAGACATCGCCTCTCCCTCGGTTAGAGACCTGGTCCAGCCCCTCCCGCCGTGCCCCGTTAATCCCCCTGAGCTCAACCCAACACCAAGTCCTGCGGGAGCCGGTGATGAACCGCCAGGTTTCCAGCCAGCCCTAAAGGATGCTTGGAGAATTCCTTGGAAGCCCCTCCAGCTGCGGGGACCCCGAGAGATTCCCCAGGGTGACAGCCAGGGCTCAGCCCCGGCTGCCCAACACCTGCCCCGGGACAGCTCAGGCAGCCCGATCCCAGCTGCCTACAGGCTTCTCCTCTTAAATGCCCAGTTATTTATCAAAGCAGCTCGGTTTGTGCCAAATTGCCACTTGTTTTGTCTACGTTTTTGTCTGGAAAATTAGAGCACAGAGGGTTATTGTTTTTCAAATGACTTAGGCGCCTGCCCATGCACAGAACCATTCTTAAAGATAGCAGGGATCTGATGTGCAAATGAATGGCAGGATACAGCCCCCTGGGAATATTTGTTCCCATTAAGCTCTGTAAATTTTTTTGAAAGCATGTAAGCATTTAAAGGAAATATTTACCAGTTCAACAATAATGGCTCCAAAAGAACAACTGAGATCACTGGCCCATCCCCTCTATTTCCTCAGGGATACGCTGAGGCTGCTGATGGAGCTGGAGCTGTCTCGGGCCGTGCTGCACCCTCTGGGGAAGCTGCTGGGTGCTTGGGGCTCTCAGGTGTAAAAGGAGCTTTGATGGGATCCTCCCTGAGAAGGGAATGAGGGGAATCCTCTCTGGGAAGTGCTGGTGGAGATGGAGATCCCTCCCAGCAGCAAAGAAAGGTTTGCTGGCACTGGTGGAAGTGCAGCTCCGTGTCACACAGCATTTCACACGGGTTTGTTCACCCTCTGGACCCATCCTGCCTCTGGGGAATGATTTCAGCTCCCTTAATTTCATCAGCACAGGCAACTTCTCCCCAGAGCCTTGGAGGCACGGTAATTATCTTGTTAAGCAGAGAGTGCTACTGGGTTTTTTCTGGTGTACGGGGGAGATGAACAGAGCCTGAATTATTGTCTAATAATTGCAAAACGCATGTGGAAGGCAAAGCTTCTCCATGTGGCCATCCTGAAAGCACAGGACCTCATTTTGCAGCTGAGACACTCACCTCATCCACGGTGCTCCATCAGGTGTCCTGGGCAGGGATCTTTTCCTTGAGGAGCATCTTGGTTTCTTTCTGTGAGGACAGAAACAGCCCTGTGTCACACTCCCGTTGTCAGGCAGGCAGAGAGCAGTGACCCAGCCCTTGCCCACGATGGACCTGGTGTGCCCTGGACACTCCCAAAGATCCCTGCAGAGCGGGGTGGAGGATGAGAGCAGGGTGGTGGCCGCAGAATCCCCGTGGCACTGGCACTGAGCTCACACCTCTGGTGTGCCAGAGAGGCACAGACACTGTCACACCCATGGCAGGGCACGAGGAAATCCATCCCCATCCCACAGTGGGTGTTTTAGGAGCATCCCATGACCCTGATCCTCCCTCACCTTGCTGTGATCCCAGTGGGAATCCAGGCAGACCCACGGTGCCTTTGCATCTTTTAGGGCTGAGCAGAGCAGAAGGGATTTGCTGAGCAGGATCTATCCCCTCCAGAAGTTTTGCCAGTGCTCAAGGCTGGGATTTTCTAAGAACCCAGGAGAATGGGATGCACCTGGCACACTCTCCCAGGTGTATCCAAGCTCACCTCCCTGATTTGTGGTCCCATCTGCTGTTCCCCAACATTCTATTTTACCATCACACTCTATTTTACCATTTACCCTCATTTAAGGACAAGCATCCCTCACTGCCCAGGAAAATTTTGCCTGAGTGCCTGGGATTCCAAGTGTGAATTTGATGGTGAGGAAGAGGATGGACTCATCCTTCAGCTCCTCACAGGATGCCACCACCCAGCACAGGACTGAGCACGCTCCTTCCAGTGACTTCACTGGAGCCTTCTCAGCCATAGGCAGCTACTCCCTAAGTGCACTGAGCATTTAAAAATCCTGCCGGTATTTTAATTGCAAAATATTTCCTTTCCAGTTCCATTTATTGGGTCAAATCTTTGCTCGAGCAAGTGCCTGTGTCAGCTACTAAAGAACTGCATACAGCCCATTAAAAGAGCATTTAATCCTCCACTCTCAGGGAGGGTTCTGTGTCTTCTGTGCTAATATTCATTATGCTGGGAGGGAAATCCCCCAGGACAAGGCCTGGCAAAGTTCCCTTGGAAGCAGAGGAGTTATGCCAGTTCAGAGTGGGGGAAGATCAGGTCTGTTGGTGCTGTTAATGTCACTGCGATGAGCTCCTGACAAAGGCAGCAGGGGATTTTGGCTCCTGCCTGCACGGCCACCTGAATTCAAAGTCCTCCCTTGCCCGATGTTTTACATTTTTCCCCCACAGCTTTCTCCCTTGCACACCAGCACTGTACTCCCACGATATCTAATATTAATGCTTGTCTCCAGGCCAGGAGAGAAATGTTTCTGCCCAACCTCCCTCTTAGATTTAACAATGTCAAAACCTCCTCGTCTCCCACTGCTTTCACCACCAGCGTGAGCTGGGAGGGACGGCGAGTGCTGGCCTGGAGCAGGTCTCAGGCTGAGCACCAGATTGGTTGTGCAGGTGAGATTTTCACCCACCTCCCTTTTTCCTAGAGCCTACCAAGCCCACTGCACCTGCCCAGGCATCCAAAATCCCCCTGAGAGCATCCGTGGTGGATTGAGGGCTGGAGCCGAGGGCTGGAAGCTTTTCCCTATTTGGTGGGAGAGCTTGGAGGGTGTGAGGTACCTGCAGCTGGGGTGGGGGGCACGAGAAAGGAAAGATCAACAGAGGAGAATTAATAGACCAGCACTAAATTCCCATATCAGGAACCTGCTCTGGAGACAGCAGCACTTCATAGAAAACAGGACGTGCCCAGGCACACGAGCGCTCCCCAAAGCAGGGCTGGAGGTGCAGGAGTGACAGATGGATGGGGACACGAGCAGGACAGTGACACACATACAGATGCAAAAACTTTTCAGCTCCCCCAAGCCGTGGCTGACCCCATACCTGCGGCACACAATGGGCTCTCGCTGGTCTCCACGGGGGTCTGGCACAGAACTGGAAGCACTTGCTAAAGCAAAAGGGAATTTTTGGTGCTTCTCAACAACAAAAAAAAAGGAGGAGGAGGGATGGCTTTTGCTGTTCTAGGACAAATTCTTCTGCTCGGGCTTTTCATGAGGCTGTTTGTAAACTTTACACTCCAGTTTAAGCTTTGGAGCAGCCCCTGTCCTGCAGAGCTCTGTGAGGAAAATGACCTCCCACTATTCTATTCTGGCCCATATTGTTCTCAGCTGCGTCAGCTGCACACCAGTTATCTCAGTGGAAATCTAGAGGAGTCCACTGATGGCAGTGGGATAAAACCAGGTCAAAGCAAGGAAAGGACTTGACCCATAACTCTCACTCTGTTGTCACCAGTGGCTCAGGACTCCGCATATTAAAACCGAGACCTGAGCCCCACAAAGCAATTTTTTTTTTGGCCTGACTAAGGACTTCACAAGCATTAATTGTCTCAGGAACCAGTGTGCTATAACTTAAGGTGCCCGTGGGGACAGCCAGCAGCGGAGCTGGAGCTGTGCAAAAACAAATGCAGGAACAGGGCACCTTTGGGGTGATTCACCATCCCATAGCCAGTTTTATTTTCCCTTACACGCTTGAATTTTTATTTACATGTAGAAGAGGCAGCAGTGGCTGCATTGTAAAAACTGGGAAATGATTCATCCCACCCAGGAATAAACTGAATTTTGTGGCTTTCTGTGAAATTTCCCTGGCAAAACACAGCAGTGGTCCCTCACCCCGCTTTCCCAGTGAATCAGCACATGGGAAGTGTGATGGGATAGCTGGGAGCTGCAGGATGGCTCAGCCCCTTCACCATCCCAGGGAGCAGCTCAGCAGAGCCTTTCACACAAGGAATTTTTTCTCTGATTATCCTTCTTTTCCAGGAGAAACTCTCCAGCTCCAGGAACCTGCCCTAGGCTGTGGGCAGGACGGGGATCTGGGCTCTCACTTTGGGAGAGAGGAAAGAACAGTTCTGATCCCCCCTTCTCCTTGCAGAGACACTTTTGTTTCCCTGTCTGGTCTGGGACCCCTTCCCTGGTGTTTCTCCCAGCCCTCCTGCTGCTGCTGGGACTGTGGGGCAGGCTCGTTTACCCCAATTTGTTGCAGTTTGTAAATCTGCCTGTCCCGGGCCAGCCCCATCTGCAGCAGCAGAGCCTGGGAAAAGGCTCAAATGAGCCTCCGGACCAGATTCAATTTCTCTTCCTTACCTCCAGGGAAACTTGGGAGAGCTGGTAGTGGAACGGCAGAGAAGGGGGAGTAGCTCCATCGGCAGGTCACAGGGAAGAACAGCGAGAATCTGCCGGGGCAGATCCGTGTTTTCCACAGCTGCCCAGAGGTGGATTTTTGAGGATGCTCCAGCTCCAGCCACAACGGCCTTCCACAGCCTCCCAAGCACTGCCAGACCTTCCTAATCCAGCTTGAAATTAATTTAATCACTGACAAAGCCTCGTTGTTTCTTTCTGTGTTTGAGTCTCTGCTCAGTGAGCTGATTCCACAAATGTTGGGCCCTGGGAAAAAAATGTGCTGGGTTATTCCTACCGAGAGCCCTTCACTGGTGTGGTTCTGCTCCATATTCCTGCACAGCCAGACAGTGCCTGGCTTTTCCTTTATCCCAAAACACCCTGGAAAGCCTCCTGCCTGCACTGTGCATTGTCCCAGATTAGGACGTACAGGAAAACAGCACAAAAACCACCCAGCTCCGTGGTTATAAATCTGGGAGGCTCTGCTGAGCTCCTGGTGTGCACACCCAGCGTGATCCAGGCTCGGCTGTTAGTCAGGACAAGCCTTGGTGGGACAGCCAGGACAATCCCTCCCAAATCCCTGTCCTGCCCCACATCCCACCTGGGTCTGGGGCTGAATTCGGCAGCGCAGCGAGGAGAGCAGAGGGCTGGGAGCACAGGGGGGAGGATGGACAGCGTGGGGATGTATCAGAGGTATCCAGAGAGCAGGCAGAGGGAAAAGGGAGGGAGTTACAGAAAGAAAAGAGATTAGCTAAGAATTTCCAGCTATCTCACAGGAATTCGTGCGAGCGTTTGCAGCCTCTGCATGCACAGGAGGTAAAAATTTACCCACTGGCTTCTCCTCCCTACAAAAACAGCCCGAGTGCCAGTGGGGTGAATGAAAAATAACAGTGCTGGAGGCTGGGCTGTGCTCAGAGAAAAAAGAGACGCTGCTCAGCACGTGGCTGACAGAGGATCCAGCCTCGCCAGGAGCAGGTGGAGGCTGCCTCACACCCCTGTGTGCTCCAAGGGATGCTTTACACCCCTGTGTAAAATCCACTCTGGGGCAAAATCCACTCAGAGCTCACAAGGACGCACTCCCCATCCCCATCCCCATCCCCATCCCCATCCCCATCCCATCCCATCCCATCCCATCCCGTCCCATCCCATCCATCCCATCCATCCCCGCTGTGGCTCTGTGGTACCTTGGGTGCCCTGCTGTCCCCCATCGTGCCGGGAGCAGCCCCGTTGTGCTCCCTGGTGGCTCCCCATGGCCATCCTTGCCTGGCCACCCCAGGTCTGGTGGCCCCGGGCATGGTCCTGGTGGCCCCAGGCACGGTCCCAGTGGCCCCGGGCACGGTCCTGGTGGCCCCAGCATGGCCAGCCGCCGGCCGCGCACAGGCAGGAGGTGGCTGCCGAGGTGGAAGGGCGGCTTTTTATGCTTTTCTTCCTGTATAAATCAGGCCGGGGATGGACAATCCCAGACAGGACTTCCTGTGTGTGTTGTGAGCTGATAACGGGCGCCGCGAGGAGAACAAACACGGCCGCCCCGAGGGGGAGAGGGGCCACGGGGCGGGACCCCCACACTGAGCCCACCAGGGACGGACACGGGGGGCTGACACGGAGAGGAGGTGGCCACGAGTCCCTGGGGACACGGGGAGGGACAGGGCTGCTCGGCCAGGCTCCCTCCTGAGCCTCACACCAGGCCTGAGATGGGTGGGACCCGCTGCCCTCCCGCCTCACCGGGGCACATTTCGGCAGCTCCCACTGCAGCCACCTCTCATTCCCCCTCAAAGGGGGACACTGGGGACCCCCACAGTGCCAGGGACCTGTGGCAAGCATGGCAGGGCTGGTGGCCACCTCCTCAAGAGGGGCCGTGTTGATGGTGACCACCAGCGGAGCACCCTCTGGGGTATTTGTGACCCCCTGGAATTTGGGTTACAAGGCCATGCTCAGTCAGGTTGTTGTCACCCCCGTCACACTGTGCCTGTGCTGGGAGAGAGGTGCATGGTTTGGGTCACTAAACCTGCAGGACATCCCCTGACAAAGGTGCACTCTTCAGGGCCAGGCAGCAGACAGGCGTGGAAACAACTGCCCTGGATGCCCTAATTTTCAAGCCCATTCTGGTGTGAAACTGATTGAATTTCGAATTTAATCTCTGTGTGTGTGTGTGTGACCTCAGCTCTGGGCGACCAAAGCAGGAACAACACAGTTTTTAATGGGATTTTGATACTTCGATCCAGACTGAAAACAGAGGCGTTTTGGAGAGCGAGGGCTGTGGCAAGTGGCAATTATTTCTCGACTCCCCAGACCCCACGGCAGCCTGTGGGTTCTGCTGGCATGGATTTAGGGCCACGTGGCAGCTGGGGCTCCCCTGGAGCAGAGCTGTGTCCCCTGCAGCTCCTGCGCAGGCTCACGGGGAGCACGGAATTACTCCCACCCTGATTCAGCAGAACGATGCTCTGGGCAAATCCCCCGGGAGCTGTGGAATATTCCTGTGTTTATTTCTATAAATGCATGGCTAAAGAAAGCCCCCTCTTGTTTTTCTTGGCAGAAAGGGTTTTAGAGGCTGCCCATCATCCTCCCCAGCACCAGGTGATGGTGTACCCCGTGTGTGTGAGCGTTCCCAGTGCGAGGGCATTCCCAGCTGAGGGAATCTGTGGGAGCTCAGCTGCCCAGGGGAATCTCCTCGAGGCAAAAACCTGTGCCTGGGTGCTCACATTAACTGCAGGGAGGCTCAACCTCCTTTTTTTTCCTCTCGGTGATGGGTTTTAAGCAGCAGCTCCCTGGGGAAAGGCACAGGGGATGAGGGATCTCAGATCCAGAGCACGCACACGGGCTCAGCCCTGCAGTGCACAACAGCTCCAGAACTCTCCCCAAAACTCTAAACCCAAATTTTATCATCTGCAACAAGCCCTGCCTGGCCCTGTGCCATCTGTCCTGGGATGAATGCAGGTCACAGGGCACAACGGGGACATCACCCACCCACACCTCTGGGCACACGCAGAGCCAGGCACGGAGCAGGAACACGGGAGTGAGATGGGATGTGTGGAAAATGCTTCCTGTTTACCCAGGGTTTGGAGCCCTGAGCAGTGGCTGCTGCAGCGGGAAGCGGTCAGCAGGAGCCAGATGAATGGATGGGTTTAAATCTGAAATTGTGCGAGAGGGAGGGAGGGAAGGAAGGAGGGAGCCAGAGGGTGTTGGTGCCACACACCCGGCCGTGCCAGCCGTGCCCACACCTCTGCCTGCACCTCCCATTGCCCCCAAACCTCCTGCTGGCATCTCCACGGAGGCTGCAGCACCCTGGCATCTCCCCAGCACACCCCAAGGTGCCCACATCCCATCCTGTGTAGCCCACGGTGGGAGGTGGCAGCGGGACCCCTCAGAGCAGAGCAGCCACTCTCTTTGTGCAGGTCTCTCATTCCTCCTGGAGATCTCCACTCCTGCAATAAAGACATTTTCCAAGCTCTCTGACATCCATAAGGCCTCCTCTCCCTCCCACTGGTACAGCTGCTCGTTAACACCAAAAGCTGATTGCTAGCAAATTGCTAATTAGGTATTTGACATCACTTTGCGCAAGGAGCTGGCCCTAATCCCGTTTTACAGCTGGGGGTGCAGCTGTGGGTGCTGCAGCAGTGTCTTGGGACAGCTCTGGTAGGACCCAACGTGGGCTGTTCCTATGCCCAGGAGGGCACACAGCCCTTGGGATGCTTCATCACTCCTGACAGAGAGCTCAAGGAAAGCCTGATAAGAGAAGGGGGGAAAGTGAGGGAGAAAAGGAGCAGAGATTTAATACTGTGCAAGTGGGCATCTTGAACATGGGCAGCAAACATCGGGGAACTGCAGCAGTGGGGTCTGAGGGTACCCCAGGGTCCCCAAGGTGGGGACATGGCTGTGCCTTGCTGCTGCTGCTGTGATTGCAGGGAGGACAGAGGTGGGAAAAAGCCCAGAGCCTCCCTTTGGCTAAGCCAGAGTGCTAAAGGGCTTCCTTATCTGCCCTTTGGTGAGAGATAAGGTTTCGGTGCTGTTCTGGGGGAGCCTTGTATCACTCACAGACACTCCCCTGGCTGCTGAGAGGATTCAGGCACTCAGAAAATGTTTGAGCAAGGCCCTATCTTTGAGGAACCTGTGTGCAGTGGAAAGACACCCAGGATGTGTCAGCTCGGCGCTGCAGGAGTTCGGTGTCTCGGCCTGAAAAACGCCAGGGCCTCTCCTTTTGCAAATCCCAGTGGGGAAAAATTATCACAGACTGAAAAAGGGGACCTGGGATTATTGCTGGGCTGGGAATCCTGCCCATTCCCCACCAAATTCCCTGAGGTGTGAGGAGATGTGGTCCTTGCACACTCCTGGTATCGGCCTTGGAGCCAGATCCCACCACCACAGAAAGATGGGAAAACGTTTTCCACTGCAAAAATTACACTCAGTCAATCCAGCTGCTCCTTTCTTGCACCAGGAACATCTCTACAGATGGATGCATTTGCAATCATTCTTTTGGTTTTGCTATTCTTTGACAACAGAGTCCAAATCCTAAACGCAGAGCCTTGCTTTCAGCAAAGATCCAAAACGCGCATTTTGAATTCTCTGCCAAAAGTAACACCAAATGATCAATCAGGTGAGGACTCCCACAGACCTGCCCTTTATTTCAGGGAATCCCAGACTGATCTGGGCTGAAAAGGAGCTTAAAGATCACCCAATTCCCCCCCCTGCCATGGCAGGGGCCCCTTCCACTGTCCCAGGCTGCTCCAAGCCCTGTCCAACCTGGCCTTGGACACTCCCAGGGATCCAGGGGCAGCCACAGCTTCTCTGGGCACCCTGTGCCAGGGCCTCATCACCCTCCCAGGGAACAATTCCTTCCCAATATCTAATCAAAATCTCCCCTTTTTCAGTGTAAAGCTATTCCTCCTTATCCTGTCACTCCATGTCCTTGTAAAAGTGACTTCTGGGCTGCTCCATCCTCAGCAGAGTCCTGAAGACTGAGCCTTCCTCCTCCTCTTCCCTGCCTGCAGCCAACAATCTCTGTCCCAGCAGCTCTTAGTGGTCCCTGTAGACAACAAAAATTGACATTTTAAATCTTCCCAGTGGCAGAACAAAACACCTGCAACCGAGTAGAAGTTTTCTACCTCGAAAAAACCCCGTGCGTGGGAAAAACGCGTTCCAAGGGCTGGTTCTGATCTCGCTGTGTGGGACAAAGTCCAGAGGAGATCTCCATGGAGAAGACCTGAAGAATGGACAGGACATTACACTAATGGTGTTCCACAGAAATGATCCAGCCAAACAACACCCAGCTGAACAGAGCTCCGTGTCCTTTCTATAAAATTAATAAGGCGTGTAAGAGATAAGTGTCTCCCATTAGTGGCTTTAATACCTTGGCTTAAAAGTCCTACCCAGGAAACTTTCATGGCTTTTCTGCTGACTTCACTGGATTTCGGCAGCACAAGAGAAGTGGAATTCAGTCTAAAAGTCAGACAGTGAATGCAGAAGTCAGGACTTAGGAAAAAGATTAAAAAAAAAAAAAAAAGAACTGTTGATATTTCTCCTCTCTGACACGTCGCAGTCTATCAAAATGGCCACTGCCTTTATTTTGTTTAATCACTTATCTCCATGGAGGGAAGAGGAAATTCCCAAGAACGCACGGTCGTTAAAAATATTAGCCAGGGCCTGGTGATTATTTTTGGTAGCTAAAAACTTCCTGGCTGAGGGGTCTGGGTTTGCACTGGACTCGGGTAAATGTTTTAGGATAACTTTCATAAATACCCATTATACTCAAACCAGTGGGCAGTTTACAATTCAGCTGGGAAGGGCGGGGACATGTTTCTCTTTCTTTTGTTCTGCCGGGCCGCATGCTAAAGTGCATAGATCCACACTGAATTAGCATTTAGCTATTTTCTTGTATCCTTAAATAAAGGGCCAGTTCACACAGTCAGAAATCTCTGTTTCCTTTCGGGCAGGAAAAAGGAAGTGAATGCGAGGGGCAGATTTGGAGTTTGCTTGCAAGAACAATTGAACTCCCATCCAGAGGGGAAGGGGATCTGCGTCAAGAGGAATTCACTTTTTTTTTTTTCTCTCTCTCTCTCAATTTTTTTTTTTTTTTTTCCCTCTCTGGAAGGGAAGAGAAAAATGACCTTTAGTTTTAAAAGCCTGAAAGAATAAAGGTCTGAGCCTTCAGAGCTGCCTGCACAAATATAGCCATAAAGGCTTTTTCCTGACAAAGGGCTCCCGGGGCCGCTCGCGCCGTCCTTCAGCGACTGCGGGCTCCGGCTGCTCCTCTCTTACTTATCCCAGGTGAAGGGCGGCACCCAAACCTGTCAGCAGTTCCTGCCCACCAGGGACAGTCCCTGGGTGTTTCTGAGAAATATCTCTCATTTTCTCATCATCCCTCCCCAGCGCTGCCCATGCTGGTGGGGCGGATGAGGCTCGGTGGATGGGATTTAGAGGATCCCCTTGCCTTGCTCCCCCAAAATCTCATTTAAGGCTGTGTGTGTGCAAGAAGGCAGGGCATTGACTCGGCCTGTTACGTGGCCAGAACCTCACACTGGCCCCGTTTTGGTCCCTTTACAGGGCACCACAAACCCTCTCCCAGCTCCTCTGGGAAGAGGATGGGCACTGAAGTCTCAGGGGTTTGACCAAGTGTCAAAACATCATCTGTGTGGTCTCATCTGTGTGGTCTCACCCAAACCATCTCAGTCCTCAGCACTACTCTCCATTTAGTGGGCCTCAAATATCCACAGTGTATTTTTCTCTGTATTTCTTTCTCCCCCCATGCAAGCCAGTTTTCCAAGACAAGCTTCCAAGGAACACGGAGGGTGAACCTTTTTAGGATATTTGAGCATCTCCAAAGGCCTTAAGCACTTCAGGATGAAGGCGAGTGCCACAGGCTGGGGCCTCCCCATGGTTCCCAGCTCTTGCCAGAGCAATCCTGGGAAAAGAGGGACTCATCACCCTTCCCTCCTTTCCACACATCAGCCAGAGCTGTGCCAAACCCCTGGCACAAACCTGTGCCCCCAAACTGCCCCCAAACCAGAGCCAGGCCAGCAGCTCCCAT
The DNA here is from genome assembly GCA_013398115.1 of Falcunculus frontatus. Lineage (NCBI taxonomy): Eukaryota > Metazoa > Chordata > Aves > Passeriformes > Falcunculus > Falcunculus frontatus. The sequence goes on from VZRV01009367.1 coordinate 70,306, forward strand.
CCTGCATCCTGCAGCCAGAGCATTTTTTCCCTCCAGGCCTGCAGGTAATGACCAGGGCCCCGAGGGAGCACAGGGGATCCAGCTTCACTCTGGGCTCCCACACACTCACACGAGCTCCTCGGAGCAGTTTTCCTCCCATCCAAGGAAAATATTTGCTCGGAGCACAAAGCCGCGGCTGGGCAGCGTCAGCAGCAAATGTCAGCGAGTGTCGGCAGGAGAGAAACTAATTAGGCAAAAATGGGCCAAATGTCTCCCGGGAGGAGCTGCTGTGTGATCACTGCAGGAAGGATGGACGTGGCCTAATGGTTAAATGGATCGTTTTGTGCTCTCTCTGTGCCTCTCTCCTGGTTTTATCTCGGCAGCTTTGCCGCTTGCCCGGGGGCTCAGTGGAGCTGGTGACTCTCCTGACAGCACATCAGGGACACCTCCCAGCTGAGCTGGGGTGAAATCACCTCTCAGTGCTAAAGCTGTGGGTCTCCAGATATATTTTGGCAGGTTTCCACTTTTCTTCTCCGAAGATGTCCGTCCTCAGTGAGTGCAGCTGCGGGGATGCCCCTGCCATCACTCAGAGGGACCAACCAGAGCCAACAGAGACCCAGAGGGACAAACACAATCGGTCCCAAAGGGGTCAGCACCATCTCTGTTTAGGTCAGACGTCTGCAGAGCCTGGCACTGGGCAAAGGTGCATCTGAGAGCACTGGGATGACTCAGTGCATGAGGAAATGGTGTCACCTCCAGCCCCGTGCAGCAGCTCCCCTCCCTCACCCTGTCCCCAGCTCCACACACGGTTTTACGCTTTACTACCAAAACTTCCTTACCAAACTCCCCCCAGCTGAAGCCTGAGTGAGGTTTCAGGTCCTTCTTAGGTGTCTGTTACACCAAGGGAGCCCAGCTGGGAGCCCATCCCCACATCCAGCCCAGAATGGGAGCAGAACAGCAGCAGGAGAGGTGTATGGAGAAAGGGAGGATTGCACCAAACCCACAGCAATTTGCCATCCCCATGGATTTCTGTCCTTATTCCTGTTCCTCTTGAGCTCCCAGCATGGAGCGTGCAGGGACTGCACCTCCCACCTTGGTGCATAAAGGTAATTCATTAACCTGCAGGAATGAGGAGTCTAAACTTTCCCCCAGTCCCCGTGACAGCAGCAGCTCCTCGTGATGCTGCCAGGGTGGGGACAGGCTCCAGGGCTGTGCCAGCCAGGCAGGACAAGGGTACACAGCCCCTCAGGAATGCACCCTCCCAGCAGGAGCTGCAGAGAAGCAGTGGAAAGGCACAAAGCCCGGGAAAGCCCAGTGGGAAGTGTGGGGCTGGGTACCAGGAGGGGTTTTGTCCCCCCTCAGGAGAAGGTTGGGTTTAGCAGAGTCACAGCAGTGGGTTTGGGATTCCAGGCCAGGCTGAGGGGACAAGCACCAGGCAGGCTCTTCCCGAGGTGGGGCAGATTGTGACAGGGTTCTGAGTGCTTGTGCAAAGCTGGGGATAGTGGCAGAGCTGGAACCCTGAGCCCCACAGCACCTGTGGGGCTGCCAAGTTCCCTGTGGGGCTGGAATAGGCTCATTCCCTCCCCAGCTCTTGATTTGCCCAGCAGAAGTGGCAGAACCAGTCCCAAAAAGGGCTGAGCAGACATTTCTGCCCTAAGTCTCACCTGAGTGCCCCAACAAAGGATAAACTTGTCAAAGGAGAAACCCTGGGAATGACCCAACTTTAATTTACAGCAGAAGATCACTTTCCTTCTGCTCCCGGAGGATGCAGGGCTCAGGGATGCTGCTGGAGGCTGTGCCAGCCCAGTGGGGAGCCTTCAACTGTTTTATTCATAGAAATCCAGGCTGCAGAGCAGCCCTGGAGCTGCTGCTTCCCTGGCAGCAGCCCAGAGAGGGTCTGTGCTCCGAGGAAACGGGCAGGAGTGATAACATCTGGATCAGACTGAGAAATGGAGCCATTGGAGCAAGACCTCATCACGTGCCCAGTTCCTCCTGCTGCACAAATGAACAGTTCAGGTCGGATCGTCTTATTTTCCATAAACACACCAGGTTTTTAATCCTGGATTTGCAGGACAGCGCTGCTGGGACACTGCTTTGAGCTCAGGTGTCAGCCTTAAACCCGAGCTTTGCTGAGATTAGTCCCAGATACAAAGCCAGCAGCACTCAGCTGGTTCTGTATGAACAGAAAAATTGGTTGGATCAGGATTCCTGTGGCACACAGCGAGCAAAATCACTGGCCTGTTACTTCTGAATTCCTTTTCTTTTCTTTTTTTTTTTTTTGCTGTTTTGACTTTGATTTATTTTTCTATCGTAGGAAGCAGCTCAGAGATTGGTTGTGACATACCCCGGGCTAATTCCATGGAAAGCCTGTTTTCCAAAGGAAACATTTGCCATCTTACTCCCAGCTCTGGTTTGCCTGTCCCTGCTCACTTGCCAGAGCTTGTTCTGCAACGTTAACAGGAAAGTTTCTTTGCACAGAGCCAATCGTGCCCGAGTGATTTTGTTCAAGGGATAAAAAGCACATTCACTTTGTGTTTGAGATGACATTTATGTGGGTGGGCAAGTTGGCGAGCTCAGTGGGCAGAGAGAAAAAACGTCCTCACGAGGAGCTCTTTCAAAAGCAAAGAAACGAGAATCCAGGAGAGATAAGAAAATGAGAGTCTGCAGAATCTGGGAAAGCCTCGTGCAGAGGGACGGAGACAAAGCACGAGAATGCACTTTATTTGTGACAAGCTTTCCATCCTGGGCAGCCAAACAGGACATCCTGCTTCAGTTCTCCTTCCTCTCTTTAATTAGAGTTGTGTTCAGGACACTGCCATTAATGTCATCTCAGCATTTCCATGACAAAGCCCTGTTTTTGCCGGACTTCAGGAACTTGGCCCTAGAAAAGTCTGTTGTTAGCGTAGAAGTGTTCAGCTCAGAGGCTGGGGCAGGTCTGCAGCTAGCTGCTTTGACATTTCCATCACAGGGAGCTGCCACCAGCTCGGAGAGAGGTGGTTCCATCCAGAATGTGGGAGCAGTGAAGGAAATCAGAGCCCATCTCTGGGCACAGCAGGATTAGGGGTGTTTGTGCCCCAGGAGTGTCTCCAGGTCTGAATTGTGGCACCTCTCTGACATCTAAAAGTCACTGAAAACACACCACCCACTTTTTCAAACCCATGGGTCGCTGGGGAAGCCTCTGTGGCTGCAAGTAATTCAAAAAGAATCTGAAAAGAAAAGCAGATTCTCCAGCAATGGTGTTTTCACTACCTGAGAACAGGGCCTGGCTACAGCCCCCCAAAAAGGAGCCCCCTGAAATCCCTGCCAAAGGGGCTCAGACACCAACCCAGCTGACAAAGGAGCTGTAAAACCCCCGTGTTTGAAAGAAGCTGAAATGCACCTTAAACACCAGGACAGCCTGGCAGAGTTCAATCAGCTCTGCTGATAAACCAGATTCCTATCGTGCTTGTGCCATATAAACTCCTTCCTTCGGGTCTCCACGGCAGGACCTGGGCTTTGTGCACAGCTCTGAGCAGGAGAAATCCTCATTCCCATCCCACTGAGAGCCCTGTGATACCAGACTGTGCATCCCTGAGCAGGAGAAGCCAGAGCTCAGTCCAGCCAACGCCTCTGGGGCTGGTTTTGGCTCGAGAAGTGCTAAATATTATTAGCAAAAAGAAAACCACTTTTATTTTTTTTTTTTCCACGGTGGAAAAACTAATCCTTCCAACTGAAAATATGAGTGAGATTCTTCTACTCCTAGAGGAAGGGCAAACAGATTCCTTTGTTCCTGCTGCAGTCCCAGGTGCATTGCTGGCATCCAGAGCAGGGCAGGCTCTGGAAGAAGCTGTAAAGCCACATTTCACCACAGGATACTCCAGAAGCAGACAGGGTTAAGCCAAACATCCTTTTACTGCTCGTCTTTCACTTCCCATTTGAGGGGAGGGCACACAATGACCCTGCACCCTGAGCTAGGGCTGTGCTGGGGGATCCCCTCCCTGGGCTGCAGCAGTGGGGCTGCATTTTCTCCTGGCTTCCCTCACAGCCAGGCTGATGTGTCCCCTGTCCCAGGATCCCACAGCAATTCCCTGCCTTTTCCCACTTTCTCACTAGCTGAGGAGCCAAATCAGAGAAATTACCAGATTCAAACGGGCTAACAGAGTGAGGAAACAGCGGGAGGAGGTTGGTTTGGGGTTCCCCAAGCTGTTTGGAGCTGTCTCCCCAATTTCCCACCCACTGGAGCAAACTGGTTTGGGTAAAAGGCACTGATGCCCCAATGCCACCTCACGGGAGAAGCCCAGTGGCTGCTGGGCTTTGGATGAGGAAATTCAGGATGTGCTGGCACAACTCTCCCTCAGCAGTGCCCACCGATGCTGGGCACCCCCGGGATGGGCTCTGGGCTCCATCCCCCTGCCCGGGCAGCAGTGGGGCAGGGCAGGGCAGGAAGGGCCCGGCGGAGATGAGGAGATGAGTGTTTCCTGCCCCTCCGCAGCGACACAGAGCAGCGCTGTCACTCAGCGGCCCCCGCGAGTGCGGCAGCAAGATAACTCCAGACGCAGCCACCATCACTTCCCCCCTTTGTCCCTGGCTTTTTTCAGGCCTTCCTGAGCACAAACGTCCCATCTCCAAAGGAATGTCACTGCTGCTGGCCGCCCACGGGATGCCGAGCGGCCGCCGCTGCCCGCAGCATCCGTGGGGATGTGGGTGCTCCAGCACCCCAGGGTGTGGAGTGATGGGCAGCCCTGGGCTGGGAGCTGCCGTGGGAGGGCATACAAGGCATCCCGATATGGAATTGAACAACCACATCCCATAATTTCCTGGCCTGAGTCATTCCTGAGTGCAGGAGGTGAAAGGCTGGCGGGAGCTCAAGGAAAAGAACGTGCTCAGGAACTCAGGGCAGCCCCAGAGGCAGCAGACCTGGTGTTGAACACACTCCTCAGGCTCCTGGGATGGCAGAGTTCCCCTCCAGCCTCACCAGATGCCTGAGCCCACCCTGGAAGGTGCTCACAGGATGTTTCATGGCTGTGACAGTCCCTGTTCCCTGCCTGTCCCTGTGTGGTGCCCACTGAGCCAGCCCAGTGATGCCTTTTCTTGGTCTTAAAATCAAGAGCCAAACACGGTTAGAGGGGGGAAAAGGGATTTTACCTTGGGATTTATTTGAAGGATCCTTGGTGCACTCTGTCCAGGTGGAGCACGCTGGAATGCACATCCAAATGCACATCCAAATGCACATCCAAATGCACATCCAAATGCACACCAAAATGCACCCCTGTGAGCACCCACCAAAAATGCACACCCACAATGGTTTGGATATAAAATTCTAGGCTTTACCAATTAGCATATCTATCAAAGATTCCCCAATGAGAGGCTGAGTGAACCCCCCTTTCTGAGGAACTTTCCCCCCCTGGACAGGCCAATCTTAGTTTACAAAATGTGTTCCAGAAAAGACCTTGGTGTCTGAGGCTTCTGAGATGTTTGGTCTCCTGGCTTAAGGGAATCCTGGGCCTATGCTGGTTATCAAACCTGAACAATTAGAAATATGTGGGCTAAAAGGCCCTTAAGAATACATAAAAGTTATACAAAAGAGTATATAGAGGGGGTATATATAAAAAGCAAAAAAAGCATCATGGCATCACCAGGTAACCCCCAGGCACTGCTGTCCCTGGCACAAACCCCACAAGAACCCTTCTGATCTGACAGCAAGGGAGCACTTCCACCCCTTAAATTAGGCTGTATTTTCCCACAGGTTCCTTCCCAAAACGGGGCTCTGAGTTTGGCTCTTTGGATGCTGCCACCCCGATGTTTTCACTCCCACAGCAGTGTGGGGCAAGGGGGGGTTTGCCAGGAAAAAGGGGGGGATGTGGCACCCCCAGAGAGGGCCCTTGGACAGCACAGCACAGCACCAGTGTCCCCAAAGCCAAGGCTGGAATGCAGCGAGGCTGTTTTCGTTATCTCCTCCCCTGCCTTTCAAGGACAAAATAATCTAACGGTTGTAGAAACACATTTTTCACCAAGGGATTCTTCATCAGTGCTTGTTTCCTCTCCCAGCCCGTTTCCTGGAAGCAGTTTGTGCTGATGGGGGTGGGCAGGAGCAGCCACGGAGCTGCACGAGTGCGTGAGGGAGCACACATGCATATTCCTGCCACGTTCCATGGCCTGGGGTTACACCTGGACACTCTGCAGTGCCGCTAGACAACAGCTTTCCACACCTGGAATCACAGGCAGGCAAGGGGGAATGGTGTTAAACTAAAACAGGAGAGATTTAGATTCAATATTAGGAAGAAATTCTTCCCTGTGAGGGTGGAGAGGGCCTGGCACTGGTTGCCCATCCCTAGAAGTGTCCAAGGCCAGGTTGGACAGGGCTTGGAGCCCCCTGGGACATTGCAAGGTGTCCCTGCCCATGGCAGGGGGTGGAATGGATGAGATTTAAGGTGCTTCCAACCCAAACCATTCCAGGATTCTATGATTGTCAGCACCTTGCAGACAGCTCCTGGTGTTCCCAGCCCAGAACCCCCTGGTGATCCTTCAGCAGGACATGGACAGCCCACAGCTCCTGCTCTAAAACCTCCTGCACGGGTGTTTATGGATCAGCCACAAATATTTGCTGCTGGCTGAAGTTTTCCCAGGAAAGGTTTCATCCCACGAGCGATTCCTCCCCGAGCCAGCTCTTCCCTGGCTGTTTACTTTCAGAGTTCCTCCGAGTTAAACACAGCTTCATTCCTGGAACAACTGGAATGCAATATCTATTCTCTCCATCGATTCTAACGAACCAATTACGGATCCTGCAGCAACCAAACAACCACAAAACGATCCCGTAACAACAAAAAAAAAATTGATCGAGACACCAAACTGCCCCAGGGAGGGAGGGAGGGAGGGAGCAGGCAGGGGGAGGAAAAGGATATGGTGCTTCTGGGAGCCGCGGCCGTTTGAAGGCTGCGAAGGGAAGCAGGCCAGAGGGTTATCCAATCTCTCGGAGCAGACATTTCCGCCTGGCACACCCCAGCGGCACAGTCCCTCCGCTTCATTAATAAATCACCGATCCCGCCCGCTGCGGCTGCCCCGGGGAGGAAACGGGAGCGGGCTGCGGGTGCCCCTGTGTGCACAAAGAGGGGTGCAGGTCACAACCAGGAGCCCCCCAAAAGTCCTGCACAGCCCTTTCCAGCTCACCTGGATGTGGCACAAGAAGATGCAGCCCCCACGAGGCAGCACAAGCACTTGTGGCACAAGCTGGAGAGGGATGGGACAGAACTCTTCTTTAGCGACTGTCCATTCCCCCTTCCCAGCTGCCTCTCTGTATTTAGAGAAATCCCGAGTTTCCAAGGGCTCCCAGGCTCTCCAGGACACTCTGTCAGCCCCAAACACTGCAAAGCAGCGTGGTTTCCCCGGGAACACAAGCGCTGTTTATTCAAGGGCCACTCGGCATTTCTGGGGGATGATTTCGGGAAGATTTTTTGCAGATTTTTAAACACAGGTTACCCGGGCTGTCCTGCTGCATCCAGCCATCCCGGCAGCATCCTAACCCATTCCCTGGTGGCATCCAGAGTGCCCTGACCCCCCCGTGGAGATGGATGGAGGGATGCCAGGGGTGATGGCACACCCTGTGTCACCCTAGAGCTAAAGCAGGAGGGGCAGGGACACCCAGCGTGTGGCTGCCCGAGCCTCCAGCAGGGTGATGCAACCATCCCCGGCCCCACACCTCCCTGGGACGTGAAACGCTAAATGACACGAATTCCAGCCACCAGCGCTTCCTGTTTTCCTACTACCACGGCTCACGCTTCCCCGCAGTCCTTGACCCCTGGGACTGTGCTAGAAAGGATGCGAGATCCCTCTCCCGCAGCCCGAGGCTGGGCTTGGGGCTGGTCCTGGAGCGCTGAGCCTGAGGCTGCTGTGTCTGTGTGTCTGTCTGTGTGTCTGTCTGTCCATGTGTCTGTGTGTCTGTGTGTCTGTCCGTGTGTCCGTGTGTCTGTGTGTCTGTGTGTCTGTGTGTCCGTGTGTCCATGTGTCCATGTGTCCATGTGTCCGTGTCTGTCTGTCTGTGTGTCTGTCTGTGTGTCTGTGTGTCTGTGTGTCCGTGTGTCTGTATGTCCATCTGTGCAGACACAATGGTCACACGGTGCCTCCCGAGCCTGCACAGCTGCCAGTGGCCTCGGGGGACAGCATCTGATAGCTCGGAGGGGGAAAGCAGAGCCACAGAACAAAGCAAAGCCGAGTCTTGGATCCCAACCCCTTTTTTCCCCCCTCTCTGAGCAAGGAAATGCAGTTGTTTTCTCACTCGCGCTTCCCCCAGATTGCAGGTTGATGTCTCACAGCCAGAGCCAGGTTGAGCAAAGCTCAAGGGTTTTCCTTTCCTTGCACACCTGGAAAGACCTTCTCCAAATCCCTTCCTAGTGATTATTCCCCCATGGTACAGGTTGGGCTTCCCAAAATGCCAGGCAGAGGAAGGTGGGGTTTCTGTGAGAGCAGAAGCTGCTGCCCCAGGCTGTGCAGACCATCAGGGACACAAACATTTCAGGAAATGGCCCAGCCAGGGCAGGTTGGCGCCTTTCAGAGTCACCACCTCTCATCCCTGCTAGGAAATGATGCTGCTCCAACTTTTCACTGTTTCAAAGTGTAAAGTAAACGTTGATCAATTCAGAATGATGTGTGTTCCACTCTCCTTTTCTTGGGGTGACACGACACTTCAGCTCTTCAGTTTTATTTTCCTGTTGTGGCAGTGTCAAGGGTCACAAATCCTTCCACAAACAAACCCAGGTCTCCCCCAGCAGCTTCACCACAGGGAACTCCACACACAGAGACATTATTGCAGTGGGGACAAGAAACACGAGCAGGGCTTTGGGGAGGGGGGAAAGACAAGGGCAGTGGGTACCAGTTCAGCCAATATCAGGCAGATCCAACATTTGTGACCTTTCTTACAAAAAGGAGCTGTGATAACCATTTATTTTGAGGCTTTGCAAGTGGAGATCTTTTCATCCAACAGTGCTAGGCCAGACCACGCGGCCAGCAGCAGGCTGTCCCTTGGGGACATCATCAAAAGCTCTGCAAAAAGGGTTGAGCTCCCAAAAAAGAGACGTGAGGACACGGTGCCACACAACTGCTCCATCAGCCCTCTGAGCCATCCTCTGGCCACACATGGCCGAGCCCAGGGAGCTCATCCCAGCCCCGATCCTGCTGTTCAATCACAGCCAGATAAAAGTCTCCCTCTCCCAGCTCAGGGCTCCAGTTACACCACACTTAATCCTGGAGCCGGTTTGACATTGCAGCTCCGGGCTGCTTGCGTGACCCAGTTGTGAGACAGCGAGGCCCCGCTGAGCTCAGAAATGTTAAATACATTGTAATTGGACCCCCGGTGCCTCCACTTTTCTTCCGATGAAGAGGCCCTGGTAAGTGAATTTTCCAGAGCGTTCCTGGTGTGGCAGCCGTGGCCCCGGAGCATGGCTGATTCTCCATCCAGCACGGACACATTGGGAAGCTCTTCCCCATCTGTGGGGTGCTCTGGGCTGGCCACATCAACTGCAAAGCGAAGGAAAACCAATCCACCCATTCCTGGTTTATCCCAGAAGGAAACTGGAGTGGGGCTAGATAAGGAGTGAACGCCCCGGGGAAGGGAGGGGAGAGCTGTGCACTCCCCGTTCCAACTTTTGCTCTTTACTTTGCCGCACCTTTAATATCAAATCTCCCCCACGATGCTGCCAGAGGGCAGGGCCTGGTGAAGGGATGCCAGGGAGCTTCCAGTGATGCCCAGCTGTGCCCTGCTGCAGCCAGGAGCGAGCTGCCAGCATGGATCAGCAGGCTGCTCTTGCATCTCCCCACTCCTTGCCCATCCTGGGGCATTAGGGACAGCAGAAATTTGGGAACACATCAGGCCTGATGTGCTTGGGGGGCAGCACGGGCACTTGTCCCCATTGTCACCTCTCTGCTGTTGGCAGGTGAGGCTGGAAGCTCCTCGAGGCAGGGCTGTCTCCATGCCACGGGGCAATGCTCCCATGTGCTGTTTTGATATAAAAAGCAGCACTTCCCCCAGCTTTAAAACACTTTTTCCTCTCTGCCAATGCAGGTGAGTGCTCCTCTGGCAGCTGCTGTCCTCTCCAGAGGGGGTTTGAAGGCCACGGTCACAAAATCAGCAAACTGGGGCAAAAGACTCTGCCAGACACACGGGCAAAGGAAACAGATGCAGGGGGAGCTCTGTGACAGCCTTACTTTGCTACCAAACACTCCAAAACCTTGTGAGGACAAACCCAGCAGGAGTGTGAAACTTCTTCTCCGCTTCTTGGGGACTTTAAAAAAAAAAGCCACTTCGTTCTCCCGAAGTTTCCAGACTCACAGGTCACAGCCAGGGGAGAAAGTGCCAGACAGAAGCTGCTCCCTGGGGTGCTGGGGCAGAGATGGGGGCACAGCAAGTCCCGTGGGCAATGAGGAGCACCCACAGGGGAAGCAGGCAGGCTCTAGTCTTGTTCCCATGGCTGTTGTGGGCTGGACCTCAGATTTAGTAGTAGGAAGAGTTTTGAGGCTCCCAAAAACCCTTGACACGGCACACAGAGGCATTTCAGGGGGGGAGATGCTCTCGTGGTTTGCCTCCCTTTGAAGTAAAAGCCCTGGGAAAGGCAGGAACTCCTCCAAACACACTTAATTAATCCAACTTGTCACATTAACGACATCAAAACAGCAACTGCAGCAGAGTCTGGGGCTCATCTCACACCCACTGAGCCAAGAGGGCTCTGCAGAGCTTCCCCAGAGCCCAGGCAGGATGCAGAGGATTGAGGGCACAAATTGTGCCTCGATGGCACTGGAGCAGCACTGGGGACAGTGGGACCAAGTGGGACCAGGTGCCCACTTAGACTGAGCAGAGCCCCCGGGGTGTTCTCTGCTGTGCTGTGCCCTCCAGTTGGGAGGTTTGGTCCCTGCTCAGTGTTTCTGCATCCATGAGTGTGTGTGAGCCCTTTCCAGGTCAGGAAATGAGGATACCTGTCATGGTAACTGTCCCCATGGTCCCACTGGGCTGTCCCTGAGTGGGGCTGAGCCCCCTGCCCTGGCACCGCAGCCCCCAAACTCTCATTGCCTTCCCCCCAGTGCCTGACCTCAGCTGATAACCCTGGGAAGCTCCCTCTGACCTGGAGGAGGTGGGAAAGGGAAAGATGTTGACTTTTAACCTCCTGCTGCGCTTCATCCTCCTCCTAAACAGGCTGAGCTCCCCCCTGCTGCCTCCTCTCCACCCGGAACCCATCCATCTCCCTGCTGCTGGAGGGGCTGCAGGAGCTGGAGGCCTCCAGCTCTTCCCAAAATCCCATCTTAGAATGGGAAGGAAAGAGCTTCACTTCCAGCCACAACCTCACCTGGACCCACGGTTCCCTCTTGTCCCTTCACCCCTCACCTGGACCCACGGTTCCCTCTTGTCCTTTCACCCCTCACCTGGACCCACAGTTCTCTCCTGTCCCTTCACCCCTCACCTGGACCCAGGGTTCCCTCCTGTCCCTTCACCCCTCACCTCAGGGCAGCAGTACCCTGGCAGCAGCTCCCAGGCCAGGCTCAGGGAGACCTGGGGAGGCAGAGAAATTTTGACAGTGCTCAGTGGTTAAACCCCAGACTGTGGCCAAGTCCCCAAGTGAGACAGACCTGACCCCTTCCCCTCACAGCCTGGCTACAAGGAGCCCCACACCCAGCCAGGACCTGCTGATAAACTCAGGGCTTTGATGTGGAGGGGAAAGGGAGACATCCCATGCAAGCCCTTATCTCCCTTTTCTTCTGTCCCTGCTGAGAACCAGAGGTGTGGGAAAACCCTTTCCCAAAGGCATCCCTAGAAAGGAGGGGCTGGGTACCCCAAGAGCCAGGGGATGAGGGGGCCGTGGGTGCAGCCCAAGGCACGATGTGACACCGAGAGCCACCCTCCTGCCACACCAGTCCCCAGGGCCAGGCAGCAGCTCGGACACAGAGCTGGGACACACAGGCTGATCAGAGGAGGCTCCATGTGTCCCTCTGCCTCCTTCTGCCCTCCTCTGGCGTCCGTGGGAGGTTTTCCTTGGATCCTTCTCTGCTGCTCCGGCTAAATCCCGTTTATTCACGTGGAGGCAGAGCTGTAACGAAGCCCCCAGCGGGGCAGGGGTAATTATGGTGTGCTCCAGGAACTGCCCTCATTATCTGTCATTAATTCTGGACGGAGCATTCCCTGCCCCAGAGAAATCCCAGCCCTGATCCTGCCGGGGCTGGGACTGCCAGGACTCCTCGGGAGTTGTGCAAAAGGACTAAATACACTATTTGGGACTAAATAAAAAGCATGAGGCGAGGAGGAGGAGGAGGAAGCACGGCCGAGAGTCGGGAAAGGGTTCCTTGGGAGGAGCGGGAGCTGCCTGTTCTCTCTCCCGGCTTAGGAAGGGGAAGCACACCCCACTGTGGCTGCTCCTGCGCTTGGAAAGGCATCCAAGAGCTCCCTTGGATGGAGATCTCCCATCTCCAGCTGCCGGTGCCTTCCTCCAAGGGGTCACCAGGATTTCCCAGCTGGGAAAGCCCGAGGAGAGGGAATGTTGGGGCTGGGAGCCGCGCCTGGCACTGCACCACTCTCCAAAGGGAGAGGCAGCAGGGAGGAAAGGGAGAGCTGCTGCTGGGAGGTTTTCTTCCTCCTTCACCCTGTCTGCTTCAGAGAGGTGAAAATTCTGGAAAGGGGGAGAGCTCTTGTGTGAAAAAATCCCTGTATCCCACTGCTGGATGGTGCAGGCTCTCCAGGGAATGTCCTTCTGCCACCGCTGGGTCCCCACCTCGGGGGGACACACCACGACATTTGGGATGCAGCAGGGACAGCGCTGGGTGGACCTGAGGCTTTTTTTCTCTTGGACTTTTTTTTAAGCGTCAAAAACACATTTCAGGAAACTTCAGATGAGAAAATGATAATATAAAGCAAGGAGTAGCAGCATCTCCAGGCGGCAGGAAGGTGGAGTGGGAGAGCCACGCTAGCGGGAGCTGAGCGGGGTAAGAGCAGAGGTTTCTTTGGTTTCACAACTCAGAGGTTCAAAGTTGGCAAATGTGTGAAGCTGTCTGAGGCAGCAGCTTCACAGGGAAAGAGGAGGCAGGATGGATGCAATAAAAACCTTGAAATGCTTTGCACCAAGGCTTGCCAATAACAAGTTTAATTCTGGAGCTGCTGAATGTTTTGTCTCATCATTGTCAGATCCGAAACGTGCTTTTGGTGAGCAGCGTTTTGCCTGAGAAATTGCTCCCAGCCTCAAAAGAAAGAGAAAAAAGCCTTTAAAGGATATTGAATGGCCCCCGAGAAAGAAAGGAAGGTTTTAATTTTGTGTGGAACAGAGCGTTTGCACAATGAACCAGAAAAGGAAACATGGCAGAGATTCTCCCTTTGGGTCTGAGCCTGCCTCACTTTGTCCTTGTGGTTTTCGGTTCAGCTACAGAGCAGAAACCTCCGTTTCCCCCTCTATTTTTCTCTCTGAGCCCTCCAGAACAGCCTTGCCATGGCCACAGGCGTGGGAACTGAGCCTGGCAGTGCCTGTGACTCACCCTTTTTGGGTGCTGCTGGTTAAAATCCCTCCCCAAACCCCCGCTCTCAGCCGAGGCTGTTGCTCTTCCAGGCTCAGCCATGTGTTTCTGTTTACTTGCTGTGTGTGCCAGCAGAGCCTCGGCGTCCACACACATCATGTTTGCATATAAGCTGCAAATTGGAGTTTGATTTGGTGGGCTGGAGCCTCCGGGGGCCTCTTGGATGCCTTTGAAAGAGTCGCTGGGTCTGAAAGGTCTCCAGTGCGTGGGGATGTGTGGTCCGGGAGAGGTGCTGAGAGGGGGAGTGTGGGAAGAAGAGCGGGAGGAAAGAGAAAGGAAAAGGAGATGAAAAGGATGGGGATAATGGAGGGATTCCAGAGAGGAGAGGGGTGGCACCCAGCACCCAGCCAGTGCCCAGGTCACGGCACACACACAGCCCCATCTTCCCACATCCTTTCCCAAGGGATGTGCCGGGATCTCAGCATCCCCAGCCCGACAGAGAATATCCCTCCCTCCAGGCAGCAGAGACAGAGCCATCTCTGGCCACCCAAGCCCTGCAGTGACCTCCTGGTCTGGTCTCCCTCTGCAATCTGGGGATGGTTTTGCAGAGCCCATCCCTGTCCCCCCACGCTCCCCCCACACCCGGGGGCTGCCGTGCCCTCGCATCCTCCAGCACTCCCGTCTGAAACACCCAGCAGGAGGCTGGGAACGTTTGGCTGCTCTCCCAAGGAGATTTTCCTTCATAAAACACAAGGCAGGCGGGGGCTTTTCACAAGCAGTGGGCACGGCTGAATCCCTTTTCTCGGCAGCCAGCGGGAGGAAAATGGAAGGGAGACAAGAGACGGGACGGCCACAGCCTTTGTTCAGTTTTTGAGGCAAAAAGAGGATGGGATGGGATGGGGGGTTTAAAGATATAATGATGGGCCTGAATGTGCTGAAGGAGCAGCTTGGGGTGGGGAGGTTTCAGGCTGCCATGGCAGGGGACAGGCGAGGTTTGGTTGTCACTGCCAGTGGCTCAGGGGACAGGAGTGAGCCCCTCATGTTGGGCATCCAAAGGGTGGGGATCTTCCTCTGGGCTCATCCTGTTGCACTCAGAGTGGTGTCCAGGGGACAACAGGCTGCCTGGGACGTGTCCAAAAGGTGTGTGGGATGTTGGGGACATGGTGAACAGGGTGGTGCTGGTTAACCATGATCCTTGAGGGCCTTTCCAACTTTAACGGTTCTATTATTAAATTAATTAATAACCCAACACTGTTTTGCACTTTGGGGCTTATGTACTGCCTCACCCCCGAGGAGAGGGGACCCCAATCCTGCACCTGGCTCTGGCTTTGTCCCCCCAACCCTGAGGAGCTGGGGTTGATGGGGACAGGGACAAGGACAGAGCCAAGGCCACCACCACCCTGGGGACCCGCTGGGGAAGCCCCTCCATGTGTCACTAGATGGCGGCTCCACCTCAAGAATGGCTGCAGGGGCATGGCAGGGGCCAGCCTGGGGTGTCCTGTCCCCCCATGGGGGCCTAGCACAGCCCCCCATGTCCCCCTGCCACCCGTGTCCCCACAGGCACCAGTGGAAGCCACCATGGCCATGCAGGAAGGGTTTCTTTCTCTGCCTGCTGCAGCCTCACCTCACAGCACCATTCCTGCTGGTCAGGACCTCAAGTTGCACCTGAGGAGGTTTAGATTGGATAGCAGGAAAAATTTCTTCACTGGATGTGGGATTCCCTCTATCGAGCTCCTTCCCGTGAAGCTGCTCCCGAGCCACAGCTCACCCTGACCACGGCTGAGGTCAAAGAACTGTGTCCCTCCCGTTCCCCCTCAAGGAAACCCAGATGGAGACATGGAAAAGATCTCATCTCATGCTTAGACCACCCCGGGCTGGAGGGTGTGAACCTCCCGTGGTGATCTAAAACACCCCGCAGCACAAGAGAGAAAGCCCCTGGACCCCCAGGCCTGGGCAGATGCAGGCAGGGAGGGTGGATGTGCATCCCACTGGGGCACAGCCTGACACCATCATCCATCCAAAATCATCAGGGATTCCCTGGGAGGTACAAAAGCCTCAAAAATGGAAAGCAAACACCTCTCCCAGCAGCCCACATCCCCCAGCTCCTGTGCTGCCCCTCGGTCAGCCCCATGCTGTGGTGCTCCTGTTCCCAGTATGGCCAGTTCCCTCCAGCGCTGGGGCCTGTCTCTGGACAGACCTGCAGCTTTAAGGCACAGCCAGGCTCAGCAGGTTCCTCTTCCCAGCCTCCAGCGCCCTGCCAGAGTCAACTTAGCTGAGAGTAATTAGTGTGGTTATCAAGGGAAGAGGTGGATTAATGTGGGAAAGTCATTGATGAAGGCAGAGAAGGGCAGATGCTTTCCTGGAGTCCCCAATCAATACAGACCTTGGAGGATGAATGAGGGCTTCAAAGAAAAGCATCAGTGAACAATTGAATGCTTTTAGCTCCCGGATGGCTGCTCTGCCTGGAGCAAGGAGTGAAACACGGCCCAGGGCACCCGCACACTCTGCCAATTATCCCTCTTTGTGCCTCGGGAGGAGCCTCTGCCCACCGGGTGCCCGTGCAAGGGAGGAGGATGATGCTGGTGGGACGGGGTGGAGATGGGCACCAAGGGTGTGGAGGTGGCCGTGAATCTGTTGAAATCCAAATTCCTGTCCCCTCTCCGCCCTCTGGGTCTACCCCACACCTTCCCTTCCCGGCAGGGTGAGGGGACACTGACAGCACTGTTGGTGACCTCCAGGGCTCTCTGGGACACCACAGCCTTGAACGTGTCCCATGCACGACAGTGGGCAAGAGAAAATTATCCTCACACGCCCAGGTCCTCTCTCGGAGCCTGAGCAGCTTCCAGCACCTCCGTGCCCTGCCCCGTGCCCTGCCCTGTGCCCTGCCCTGTGCCACTCAGCAGTGCCAGAGGGCTGTGCTGCCTGTCACCATGTGCCCCTGGCCTTGCCAGCATCCGCTCCCCCTGCTCCGTTTTGCTCTTGCTTTATTGTGCAATGCAAAGATAGAAAGTGGGTCAGGAAGAGCCGGGAGGAGCTGCTGGGAGGGGAGGCAGTGACGGAGCTGCGAGGTCACAGGCTGTGCTGCAGCCCCTCGAGGACGCGCTCTGCTGGCCAGTGACACCAGTCTGGTGGCCACCACGGCTCCTGAGTGCCACCACTCCTGGTTGAGAGGCACACACGGGCACGCCCCTGTACCCAAAGCTGGACCCCTCCAAGGCAAAGCCTTGCCAGTCTCCAAGGTGCAGAGATGTTTTGTCATTGTTTCAGGGGAAACTGAGTCACGGAATGGGAAGCAGCTTGCCCACAGTCACCAGCCTTGGCAGTGCCTGCCAGGGGATGGGTGCTGAGCCACGTGGGTGGCTCCTGGCACTTGGGCCATTTATTGCCCGTGGCCCTTAGTGCTGTCCAGGTGGCAGAAAGGTCCGGCCACATGCGGCCGGCACAGCCGGGTCCCCGTGTCCCAGATCCCGGTCACAGGAGCATGGCTGAGGTGTGAGAGGGGACAGCAGAACTGTCCTTGTCCCCGGTGCCAGCAGGGCAGCGCTGCCCATGCAGGGCTCGCCGTGTCCCGGCTCCCTCCGTGCCACCCGCCTGCAGCACCCAGGGCTTTACTCGAAAGCCAAGCGGGGCGGGACAGCTCTGCAAAGAAGGAGAAAAAACCAAAACAAATCGGAGCATGTTTTTTTTTGCACTCCCGGCTCAGCTCCCAGCCCCTCCTCTGTCATCACCGCTGGAATGCGTCTCCAAATTCCTCGCTGCCTCGCTGCGTGCTGCTGCCGGCTTTTGCCTCTGATTGTTTGCAGCGATTGCGCTTTTCCCACACTCCAGATCGTGGCTCGGGATCGCCGTGGCTCCGTGCCGGCTTCGCATCACCCCCAGCACAATGTGCGAGCGCAGGCTGGGGCGAAGCGCAGCTCCGGGAGCCGGCGGGCGCTGCGTGACTCTGCCCTGAGTCACACCTGAGTCACCTCCGATCCCAGCTCAACACCCGCAACCAGCGCAAGGTCGGCGGGCAGCCGCCTCCTGCCCCTCTGCCCCGGCTCGGGCACGGCTGTGGGGCTCGCTCGGCCTTGGCCAAGCAGGGTGGGAGGTAAAGAGAAGTGGCTGCTGCCCTTTGGTGGATTGCTGATGGAATGATTCCTTCCACCTCCAGCGCCATTCCAGAGCGGTCGCGATTTTAGGTGTGCCTCTTCCCTGGCGTGCAGGCTGCAAATATTGGGATTTCTTCGCTTTGGGAGCACTTTCTCATCTGGACTTGGCTCTCTGCAGCCCGTGGAGAGGCGGGTGGGTGGGTGCAGGGACATGTTTGCCTCCTGTGTTTTGTTTTTCCTGGCTGGGGCCGCATCCCCCTGCCCGGTGTCACTTCCCTGTTCCACGTACTCAGGGCAGCTGCCGTTTCCATCAGTCTGGATGCTCTCAGGAGATCCCCAAGCTCCAGTGCTGGGACATCACAGCAGCAGGATGACCCCAAAATGGTTGAGAGCAGCTGTGCTCACACAGATCCCGTGTCCATTCCAACTTTGAACCCACCTACTCTCAGCATGGCATCAGCACCTGGCAGCCACCTCTCCTTCCAACACCCCAAAACTCCCTTATCTGCATCATAAACTGGGGAAGAAGCCCTAAGGAGAGGTGTTATCTCCTGCAGACACGCAGGAGGAGGTCAGGAAACACCTGGCAGTCAGTGGCCGGGCCTGACAGGCTGAATCCAGGCAACCTTGGTTCACTCCCATTAATGGACTGCGTTTTACTGGGACTCCATAAAGCAGTTAATCCTTATCTGCACTGTATAAAAGGATAAACTGCACGTGATTAAGACCATATTGTGTAAGGCAGCCAGCTCCAGCAGGACGGTGTCACGGCCCTGCAGCTCCTCCGAGGAACCAGCACACGATCCCAGGTCCCTTGAGTCCCTCCTGGGTCACCCACGGCCCTGAGCACCCTGCAGCTCCTGTCTCCCAGCTCTAATCTCAGGGCTCAGGACTCTGAGCGTGAGTAAACTCACCTGTTATTTGCAAACAATTCACCCACAAGTACTCGACAAACAAAAACCTGTAATTAAGCAAATAATGAGAGCCTTCTCCCCCATTACGCAGCGCTGCAGAGCGGCTTCTGTTTGAATTGTTTTATTGCAAAGGGTTTTAAATCACTCTTTTTTATTTGAGACGAGGTAAAGGCTAAACATAAATTAAAAAAAAAAAAAAAATCGGGGAAAGGAGCTGGATGGGCGCCTGCCAGGGCTCTATCACTGCTTTTCCCATAGGAAACCCCCCTAAATCTGCTGAGAACGGGACACCCACAGCATCGCCTGCTGCTCTGCTGCTATCGCAAACCAAACACAGGGGAAGGTGAATGTAAACAGTTTCTTCAGCCCGATCACATGAACACACTCCGTTAAAGCTCGGCCCTGACTGCCCCTGGAGCCGGGGGTGGCACAGTCCCTGGGGGGACAAGGACCCCTGGCCCCCGCTCCTTAACCCCCCAAGCAACACCACACCCTAGGGATGAGGGGTGGGGCAAGGTCCCAGGTGAGAGAAGCCTCCAGGGAGTGATTTCCCACCCTGCACCCCCAGTTTGGGGACAGAGAAGAGCCTCTGCAGACTTTCCCTGGAGCAGCTCCCCAGAGCAGCCTCTTCCCCCTCAGTTTCCAGTCCTGACTCCTCTGTTTTCCTTGGGCACCGTGATTCCTTCTGGGGCACCCGCCAGTGGGGGAGCCCCTCTTCTTCAGCCCCTGCTGCCATCCCAGACCTCCAGGACTCCACATTCCCCTGCTGCTGAGCACGGACAAACTCACGGCATGTGCTGGCACGTGTGGCTCCAGCCCAGCGTGGCTGTCACCCCCGGGCAATCCTTATCGCGTTTTCCCAGTCGCTCCCTCCTTCCCCACACAACGAAGGTCAGGGTGCAGAGGGACATTTGGGTTCTTGCCATCAAAAGAGCCCGGTTTGGGTTATTTTTTTAAATTTTTTTTTCCTTCTTCCTGCCCATCAAATCCCAGCTCCCCCATATCCAAGGCTGGCACGGCTTTGGGATGGGGTAGCCCTGAGCCAGCTCTGCCCTGCATGGATGGAATCTCACTCACTTCCACCCGGGAGAGCTGGGAAATTACCAAACTTTAATGTAATTTAATGTAATCAACGAGCATTTGCAGATTTGCCTTTTTTTTTTTTTTTTTTTTTCACTGCTTAGAGAGGGTTTTGTTTTTAAAGGCTCAGTTTTTTCCAAGGGTGGGAAAACCTGCCCCAGAGCGAACCCGCTGGGATAGCCAAGCCCGGGGGAGCAAGAGAGCTCTGGTAATTTTGAAATAAAACTATCTTTTTCTGTCAGAAAAACAAGGCTGGCCAAAGACAAATATTCTGAGTGTTTGCTTTTAACGCTTTCAGTGCCAGCCAGCTGGAGCTTCTCATTTTACAGCAGCTCCTCACCTTGCACCACTCCCTGAAGGTGGGTGCCGGGTTTTTGATGAGTAAAATAACACATTTTAACATTTGGCTTTGTGAAGAGAAGCTTCCTCTGGCCGTGTGGGTTCTGCAGAAGCCAAAGCAGCTTCCTCCTGCCTTCAGGGCCCCCTCAGCCACGCCAGCAGCCCTCAAACCACCCCCACCCTGTGTCCAGCACTGCTCTGTCCGTGTAGGAGAGTGAGGGGGTAAATCCTCCTGTGACACAGCAGTGACGGCCTCAGAGCTGTTTGTTGCCAGTTTTGTGCATGTAGGCGGTGGAATAAGAGGTCAGAGAGGCACTCTGGGTGTCACTGCTGGTGTCACCTCAGAGACACTGCGTGGGGAGCTCAGCCTTATTAGACAGCAGAGCACCCACACACGAGAAACCGTCCGAGCGACGAGTGCGGAGGAAACCAGCCGGGTTTCCTGTCTTGGCTCGGTTCTTCCTGGTGCTACCTCGTGCCCTGAGCCCCCACTGAGCCCCAGCTCCAGCCGTGCCAGCCCCTGTGCAGTGTGGCACCGCAGTCCCACGGGCCCAGGGCAGCTCTGGCATCCCACCACGGTGCCCACAGCTCTGCAGCTCCATCAGGAATTGCTGCAGCCTCACATAAAGCTTTGCTGAGCTTTTTTTGATATAAGAATGTTTCTGGCCAAGGCCAGGTTCTCTGTGAAAAGGGGGATCCATCTGGCAGGCACCTGAAGCTACCAGGGATGGAGTCACAAGATTCCCTGGGAACTGAAGGATGGGACATCTCCTTGGCTTGGGCAGAACCAGAGGTGGGAAGGGTCAGATTCTTAGGAATTGTGGCCTTGGGGACACTGACCACCATGCTGCCATCACCAAAATGCTGGTGGCACGTGGCCCAGGCAGGGAACAGCTGCTGGCACCACAGCACTTGCCAGGGCTCAGAGGAGGGATCTCAGGAGCTTGTGTTGGAAGCTGTGGGCAGCTGGAACTGGGAGCGCTGGGGCTGGGAGGGTGTGGAGAAGGGCAGCTGGGTTTTCAAATCCATTGGTTCACGGAGAAGCCAGCAAGGGAGGGGCAAGGAGCAGCCTGCCTCGTAATTGTAATTGCATTAATTACCTGGGCTGGCTCCGAGCAGGATCCCACACTGAGGCAGGTGCCTCATCATCCCCTACCCAGCATCTGTGCCACCATCCCCTCCTGTCCCCACCATCCCAGCAGAGCATCCAGCCAGGCCTGGGCCATGCTCTGCTCCAAAGGTGGCTCCCAACCAGCGTCCCCATCCCTGTCACACACTCAGGGTCACATCTGGAGTCACCCTGAACGTGCAGCCCTGGACACGGTGACTTTTGGGAGAGGCACTGAGGGGTCACCCCTGGTTCCTTGCAGGCTGTTGGGAGAGCAGGGCAAGGATCCCAATGATGCTCAGGGGTGTCACCAGGGTCCCTGGCTCCTGTCAGTCACTCAGGACGCTGCTGTGCTCTGCAGGAGCAGGCAGGGTGGTGTGTGTGGGATCTGGCCCCGGGGCGCTCGCTCAGCCCGTGCCCAAGTGACGCAATGGAAAGCAGCAAGCAGGAGCGTGCCTTGCCCCTACTTGCAGCTCTTCCAGCTCTAGGGCTCGATGCTGGAGATAAACGCCTTGATGGGACGGCAGGACAAGTTCCAACACTGCTTCCCAGTGTCTGCTGCCAGCTTCGGAGCGTGAGAAAATACCAGGCAGGGAGGGAAGGATCAGCATCGCACGGATGTTTGGAGATGATTGATATTTTTATGGTGAAGTTGGGATTTTTGGGTTCCTCCATCCCCTCCACGTGGCAGGTTCCTGGGCTCGGGCTTGCACGCACGTGTTGGGCACTGTGCTGCCCACGGGTGCTCAGGGACATGCCAAGGGCTGGGCTGCACCCCAAATCCTCACCTGAGCACCCACAGCTGGGTGCAGGCACCCGCTGAGGCCCTGCACAGCAGCCCTGTCCCTGTCCCCGCTCCACACCAGCATCCCTCAGCCTGGTTAGGATGGACCCTCAAAACCAGTGAATATGAAAATAAATCAAGCAAAGAGACAAAAGCACAAGTCCATGGTGAGTGTCCATCCACCTCCTCGGCCAGGGACCCCCTGGGTGCCTGTCCTGGGTGTCCATCCATCTCCAAGGACAGGGATTCCCTGGAGCTGCCACCTCCCTGCCCAGGGTGCAGCCAGCTCCAGGGACTGGCCGTGGGAGAGGGGTTTGGTTAAAGAAGCAGCAGAGAGAACTTGTTGTTTCTCAAGCAGGCAGTGAAAAACCCTCTCCCCTCAGCTCCCAAAGCTGTGGGGATCAGAGGGTCCCAGGGTGGCTTCAGTCCCCCCACTTATTTTGGCTGTTTGCATTTAGGGCAGCTCCAGCACCGACTGAGGGAGTGAATTCTCCCGACCAGCTGGGAAGGACCAGACTCTTCTCAAGATGTTCTAGGACATGGCATTCCTCTCCTTCCACCAGCACTCCCTTCGTGGCCCTGGGAA
This sequence comes from Falcunculus frontatus, assembly GCA_013398115.1. Classification (NCBI taxonomy): domain Eukaryota; kingdom Metazoa; phylum Chordata; class Aves; order Passeriformes; genus Falcunculus; species Falcunculus frontatus. The sequence continues at coordinate 92,645 of VZRV01009367.1, forward strand.
GAAGGGAACACAGCTCTCTCCTAGCAGGTTGTGGGACATGTCCGGGCATAAACCATCTCCCGCTGCAGACACGGAGCCACCGCGTGCTCCCGGGATGCTGCCTCTGTGCAGGGATCTGATGTGGGCACGAGCTCCAGGACACGTCCCCAGGAGGGCCCTGTGCCCATCTGGATCCCGCTGGAGAGGGGGCACCACAGAAAGCAAGCTCAGCTCTCTGGGAAAGCTCCCTGCCTGCATCCCTTGGGGTCGTGCAGAGGAATTCAGCCTGATTATCATGAGAATAAAGGCCAAAGGAGCCCAGCTCGCCCTGGCTCCCTGCTCTGGGGTTCCCACCATGGATCCAGCTCAGGGATCTGCTCTGGGATGCAGCTGGGAGTCCTGGCTTGTTCATGAGCTTGCTGTGGGGCAGGGCTGGTGTGAAATAGCAGGAGATGGGCCACACTTCCAGCAATCCCATTTTATCAGCTCCCAGGCCCTCCAAAATCAGCCACACTCGTGCTCTCTGTTACCTGCCTGATCGTCAGCACAGGGAATCCAGGAAGGGGGAGATGTTAAAAGGCACGTGCTCCACAAGGATGCAGTCTTGACCCTCCCAGAGCATCTTGTCAGTGCTTCCACTGGGATATGGGTCAGGAGCAGATGAGGCTGGCTGGAGGGAGTCTGCCCCTACGTGCCTTCCCTAAGTGAGGCTGCAATTGCTAGAAGGGAGTTTTTTCCTGAATAAAGATGAGGCTTAGCCACAGAATTGAACTAAAAAGACACAGTCTGCTTCAAAATGAATGTCCAGAGCAGCCGCTCTAGGCAAGGAGAGCCTTTGCAAAGACACTCCCCACCCAGCAGTGCCCCCGGCAATCCTCCCACACCACCTGTGGACGCTCCAGAAAACGGGGAGGCAAATCTGCCTGGGTAACAGGGTGTTCTATCAATTAATTCGGAACCTGCTCGTGGTTTCTATCATTATTTATGTCTGAGTGTGCAAAAACAACCACCACGCACCTTGGAAGCCGGGCACGGGCTTTCTGCCTCGGGCGCTCTCAGTAAACACCGCGTTTCCGACGGCTCCCGGGGCTTTGCTCTCGCCTCCTTATCGGAGCCGGGACGCGTGTGGGTTTTTGATCCGGAATTGTGGCCCCGGGCTCTCCACCTGCCGGCTCCCCTCGGCCGCTCCCCGCGGAGGAGGAGGCTCCTCACCGTGGGATTCTCATCCTCCGGAGCAGCAGCCGGGGAAGCGGCTGTGCCCGGGCAGGTCCCCCGCAGCAGGCAGAGCTTGGTTCCCCCAGGGCACTGGGATGTGCTGCTCCGTGGCCGTGAGCTCACCCCAGTCACTCATCCCAGCTCAGTCCTTTCCTTTTTTTCCCTAAAGGAATCCGGCTCCTGTGTGCAGGTGTGGAGAGGAGACTGAATTGGAGGGTCCAGTCCCTCAAACACTGCCCTCAAACACCTGCACAGCCACGCTTTAACCCCGCTCTGATCCCTCTCCAGCCCTTGGGCTGTTTCCTTGCAGGTCCAAAAGGTTTCCATGAGGATTATGATCCTGCAAAGACCTGCAAAGTCGGGGCTGGAGCATAGGAAGTGTTTATACCCGACCTTTAAACCAGTGATTTTCATGGAACTGATCTGCATGTACAGGATTGCAGCAGCCTGTCCACATCCCCGTGTCAGTGATGCTGGCAGGGTTTGGAATGTCCCCCCTGTCCCTGTCACCGCTGCGCTGGCCCAGATTGGGGGCACCCATCAGGCAGCACCTGACATGGGGACACCTGGAAAGTCCCAACCAGCTGTGCCAGGGACAGAGGGGCACAGCAGAGGGGACATTGAGAGCTGCCCTCAGGTATTTTCCCTGCCCCGCTCCCTGAACAGAGCTTGATGCTGCCCCAGCTGAAACAGGGCTGGGGCTGAGGTGCCCAAGCCAGGGCAATGCCTTGGAACAAAAGGTTGGGAGTTTAATATTGCACCAGGAAAACAGCTGGCTGAAAACCTGCCACCGTGCCTAAATAAATAAGGGATGAGCCCCAATGAGCTCACAGCTCTGATGGCACAACCGTTCTTCCTCGTGCCCTTTAAAAAGCGGGAGTGAGGACAGGGAGCATCCTCCCTCCTGCACACTCCAGAGGCAGGGATTGTGCCAGGCAGGCAGCTGCTGCACTGGCCAGGGACAGTGGCTCTTTCCCAGTGACCATGGCTCATCCTGGCAAAGCCACAACTCTTGTGGCCCATTCCCTTGGCACTGCCCCTCTGCCCATCCCACATTCCCCATGCTGGGCACCGCGAGGTGGGGAGCGGTACCTGGGAATGGTGACCCTAAGCTGGGGAATGCCTGCCCTAACACCGCCAGGGAAGCTCAGGAGAGGAGGAAATCTGGTCTTCAGAACGTGCTTAACCCTTATGAGTGGTGACTGACAGCTGTCAATCAACAAATGACATAAAGCAGGCTGGAAATGGCAATTTGGGTGCATCTGGCCTCCAGTAGGGACCCAGGCCAAACAGCTGCCTGCCAGGCTACTGATAAAAAATGGTGTTTTCATAAAACTGAGATTTGGGGGGAGGGTGCGTGGGGGGTGACATTTCCAACAAAACTCTTCTCTAGTGCCGGAACAGCAATCATTTTTATCACTTTTTGGCAGCCAACCAGATTTACGACGGCCTTTCACTGAAGAAACAGAGCTTCTGTTTGTTTTTGGGACATCCACATTCCCAGGGTTTGACAGAAATGATTATTTTCCCCCCTTTTCTTCCAAATGTTGACACAAGAGTGAAACGCTGCCTTTGCTGCCAGGTTGCCAGCCAGGCTGAGAAAGGGAAATGTGCTTGGCCAGAGGAGAGTCCAGGCCATGGCCCTGGGATGCTCCACCCAGCCAAAGCTGCTCTGAGCTCGGAGCAGCTGCTCTGGCCCCGCTGTACCAGAACTCATCTCTTGGCACCTGAGCCAGGGCACGGAGGGGACAAACCACTGGGGGCTCGTGTGATGCTGTCCCCAAACCAAGGCTGAATCCAGCTGTGGGATAGGTGCTGGTGGGAGGCCATGGGCTGGCCAGACGTGTCCCTGCACATCTGCCTGTGTCTGTGTCTCCTTCTGCAAGAAACAGGAGCTGCAGCAGCCTCCCCATCTCCCCAGTGCCCACAGCTGGATGTTCACATGCCTGGGGATGGGGGAAGCAAATCCCACTGGCCACCGGCTTCCCCTGCTCCTGCCAGTGCTGTGCGTGGAGATCCCGGAGCTATGCAAGGATAAATCTGCAGTCTGGAGGTGCAGGGCTGATGGCTGGTCCCTATGGGACTGTGGGTTTGCACCTCACCTCTTGGGGATGGTGTTTGCAGAGCCAGGCCTGAGCACTGCAGAGCTCCCATCCCTCTGCCCACCACGGCAAAGCCCCGGCGCTTGGGAAGCTGGAGGCACCCTTCCTCTGGGAAACGCCAGTGCCAGATTCTCAGGGAACTTGAAACAAAGCAAATCCAGTCCAAGACACGCATCTCCAAGCTCTGTAGCTGGAGGGCACCGGGGGGAGCTCAGGGGGGAACAGGCTGAGGGGAATCAAAACTCCCTTTTGCAGCCAAGTGCGCGTTTTCCCAAATCCTTTGCAGCTCTTGCATCAGAGGCTGCAATTACCCAGACCTGCCCTCTCTGCCTGCACGAGGCTGCCGTGCTGGATGCTGCCCCATACTTTGAAGTCGCTCTTCACAGCAGGGTGAAAGTTCATTAACCCTTTGGAACGAGCAGGGAGATCTCCACCATCTCCTGGATGGTCAGCAATGAGAGCACCTGCGGCTCGGAGCTCAGCCTCCACCGCCACAGCCTCGAGCTGATGTCGGTGCCAAACATCTGGTCCTGCCACAGCTGTGCCTCCCAGGGCCATCCCGCCGTGCTCCTGCCCTGCTGCCAGGTGGGGACATCAGCCCAGCGAGGGCGCAGCCAGCATCCTGCAGAACTCCTGCTCCCGCTGTGAATGGTGACCAGCGGCACGGCCGGGGCCGGCGAGAGCGCCCGGACGTGTCAGCAGATGGCAATGTTTCTGTGCTCTGCTTGTCTCTGCTGCTGGCTGCTTTTCAGCCCACAGCCCACTACCAGCCCCCTCCCATGGGGCCCAACCATCGCCCAAGTCAGAAAATCCACAGCGGCGAGGCCCAATGATGCAAATACCTCCAGCATCCTGCTGGCAGGATCTGCCAGCCCTTCTCCTCTGTCCATGCCCAGGATATGGTCATCTCATCCTCTCCGTTGTGGTGTTGCTGTTTCTGGTCTCAGTCCTGGCCAGGAAGGGCAGAGGCACTGACAAAAATAGCCAGCAAACTGTTCAATGAAGCTTTCTCAGATGCTTGGGTGTGGTGTGACTTTTGGGCAAGAGATCAGGGGTTGGCTTTTCCCATCCAGCACTGCTCCCCTGCACTGGCTCGGCTCGGCTTGGCTTGGCACAGCTCGGCTTGGCTGCTCCAGGAGTTTGGGAGCACTAAGGGAAGCAGGCAGAGGCTGGGAACGGAGGAGGAGGTGGAAAAGTCTATTCCGGTGGTTAAATGTCAGCCAAAACATCTCTGTGGGGAGCTCTGCAGTGCAAGGTGTGAAGGGCAGCAGGTCATAGCTCGGGGCTCTCTGTCCTCAGCCTGCTCCGGCCACAGCCCCCCCTGAGCGGTGCCTGGCCCAGCCCAGCCCAGCCCAGCCCAGCCCAGCCCAGCCTCGCTCGCAGCGGCAGATTTCGATTTCCCAGACTTCCTCTTTCGGGTGAGATTTATGAAGGTCTGATCACAGCAATTAGGAACTGGGAATGACCCAGCGAGGCTGCACCAGGGGGTAAAAATAGCCCTGGGCAGTGACTCACGGGCTGCGGACACGCTCCCGGCTGGGGACACTGCCACAGCCCTGTGTCACCCTCTGCTCCCTCCTGTCCTGCCGATGCTTTTCCCACGCTGACGAGCCGTGTGAGGAGGTTCCAGAGGTATCCAAGTGTGTGGAGTGGGGACAGTTTGCCCGGTGGGGTGACCCAGCTCCCTGGAGCTGATGTCCCACTGCAGGTCTGCGTGTGCCACACCGCTGTGTCCCGCAACCTGGCAGAGGGATGCCCATGGATGGGCCCTGCCTTCCCAGGAGCCTCCAATCTGCCTGGGGAAAGCACCACAGGGCAGCAGGCACCTGGAAGAAGCCAGGTTGGACGTTGGGAACGTTTGGGGATTACATTTTACCTCCTGATGCAAACACCTGCACCCCAGCAGCCCTGTCCCTCCCTGCCCGCAGGCTGGGACTGGAGGGGGGCCAGACCCTTCGTGTGAGCACTGCATGTCCCTGCCACATCCCCGTGCTGTTCCCTCTCCCTGTCTGATCTCATCAGGCACCAACCTCCGCTGAAGCAGAGCCCCGAGCAGCCGGCCACACTCAGCTCAGCCGAGCAGAAGTGCCTGTTGAGGGTGGGTGTCCCCGCGGGGTAATTGTGCTTCCTCCCTGCCAGCTAAAAATAGGTGGCAGAGCTCAAAGAACAAGGTGCTGGGTGCACCTCAGCAGCGCAGGACACGGGGAAGCAGGATCTGGGTAGATGTTGCAAGAACAGCTTCATTCAGTGCACCCTACGCTCCAGTTTCAGGACTCCCTTTTGTTTCCACAGCAGATTTGCACTTGAAAAGCCACTGTCAAATTTGCATGCACAAACATGTAGCCAGGCCAGAAACGGGAATGGTGCCCTCTGCTTCCCAGAGCCATCCCAGTGCCTGCTGCACACCCAGGGAGCAGCACCAGGCTCCCGAGCTGGCCCAGAGCGGTCAGTGAAGGCTCCATGGCACATCCACCACCAGCACCGTGTGCTGAACCCACATCCCATCACGGGGCAGACAGAGCTGCCCTGCCAGGTGATTAATGACCCTCTGCTGAGATTTCCCAGAAGGAAACAAGCGTCTTCCCATTGGAAGGAGCTCATTTCTAACAACACGGCCCTGACAGCTCACACCATCCATCGCCAAAGGGGCTTTGACCATGAACTCCCACTCCGCAGGCTGACCTTGCATTCCCAGCTCAGGAAAAGCAGCAGCACCAGTCCCTCCAGCCCCGCAGTGCCCTGGGACCTCTCTGGAATCGCAGCAGAGCAGAGCTGATCCCTGGCTCGGCCCCTGGCTCCTTTGATGGCAGCAGCCCTCCCGCCCGGCGAGCTGTTCCCTCGCGTGGCGACACGAACCCAGCTGAGCCACCCAGCACCCGCAGCAGCGGTGCCAACTCGTCTTTGCAGCCGAATCCTCGGCGGCTGAAGGGAGCTGTGTGGTCCGAGCATCACTGCAATGCTGCCCTGCAGGAGCTCTCTCCAGCACACGAGGCTGCACGGGGCGAGCGCTGCCGTGCCAAGGCCCACGGGGAGAGGGGCTGCTTGGGGTGGAGATGCTGAAAGGAATCAGTTTTAGCACCCTGGGCCCGGCCAGGGTGTCCCCATGTGCATGGTTTGCAGTGTGGAGATGGTTTTGCATCATCCCAGCGCCGTGCCAGAGTGGGAATAGGGGAAACCACAACCCTGGCTGGTGTCAAACCATCCCAGTGCTTCAGTTGGCACCCTTGGGGCTGGCCACATCCATGCAAGTCCTTTTGGTCAAGCACAGAGAGCTGGCCTGAGCTGGCCTAAGCTGGAGAGGGTTTGTGCCAAGAGCTGATCCTCTCCTGCTGGCTGCTGGAAGGGTTATCAGGACAGGAGTGAAATCTGGAGCACGGCCGAGGTGGGAGAGGTGTGGGAACGCAGACAAGGCAGGGTTATTTCCCCTGCACTGTGGAGAAGCGAGGCAGGAAAGACACACAAATAGACATAATTGAGGCTAAATGTCTTAGGTTTTTGAATCAACATGCACCACTGAGAGCACAATCAAAGGCTCTTTAGTAATTTATTGACTTACCCTGAAGTAAAATTATCTGCGTGTATTTATCACACCCACACCCACCCCCACCCCTTCCTATTAGGTAACTGAGTCCTTCCAGAGCACTCAGCTCCCCAGTGCCGCACGCTGGGGGGAGGAGGATGGGACGTGGGACAGGGAATTGTGTGCAGGAAGCAGCCTCACACGAGCCAGGTGCACACCAGCACCCACAAGGTGCACGTTTGCTGCAGGTCGGTGGGCACGGCCAGATCCTGCTGCTCTGGAGTTCACATCACATCCCAACACAGCTCCAGAGACATCCCCAGAGGGGTCAGTGGTTCTCCCCATGGGCGTGGGGGACAAGGAGAGTCCTTGTCTGGCTCAGCAGCGCCGTGTCACCCATCACACCTCCCTGCCCAGCTCAGCAGCACAGAGGCTGATGGCACAAAGATGCTTTTGCATTCACCACCCCACAACATCCCAGCTCCCTGTCCTGGTGCTCCTTGTGGGAGTGATTCACCTCCCCGTCCACGCCCGGCTGAGCACAGACAAACTCAGGGCAGGGCTGTCCTTTCCTGCCTCCAGGCCAGCCCGAGTGACATCTCAGCCTCGTCTTTCCAGGCAGAAAGGGGAAGGTGGCAGTGACAGGCGCAGTCACCGAGCCCCGAGGTCAGGCTCAGTTTCCAGAGGCACGTGCGGGTTCTCTGCGCTTGCAAAACTTCCCCGTCCCTCCTCTTACGAAAGACCCTCGGCTTGCAAAAGAGCAGGGCCTTGGGAACGTGAGAGAGAATAAACAAATGGTAAAGAAAAACCACACTTAAGGTGTCCGGCTCTGATTTCCCCACCAAACCAGCAGCGAGGGCAGCTCGTGCCTCAGTTTCCCCTTCAGCTGAGGGAGCAGCCAGTGCCACAAGGCTCAGGCTTTGGCCGTGCTCTCAGTCCTGCTCCCATTCTGGCACCCAGCCCTGGCCCCGGGGGCTCGGAAAAACCCTCCCTCCCCACCCCACACTGCAGATCCACAACACTGATTTTGATTACTGACAAATGAGGCGGCAGACAGTGAAGAGGAGGCCAGTCCTGACCCTGCATCCCTGGAAAGCACCAATTGCAGCTGTGGGACACAGGCTTCCAAAATGGGTCCAGCTCCTGCAGAAGGGGAGATGAATCACCAGGAGATGAATCTTGTCCAGTGGGAAACCCCAGCACTGGGCACAGCCCTCCCACAGGGTATCACCACACCCCAGGGTGCTTATGGGGGGGAAAAAACACAACTGGGGAGGGGCAGAAGCAGTTTTACACCCCAGGGATTCATTCCTGGGCACCAATGTTGGGTAGAGGAAAGCCAGAGGGATGCTCAAAGGAGCAGAGGCCGTGCAGGCTCCAGCTGCTTCCGAGCACGGGGAGAGGTGCAGGGTCCAGCCTGATTCATAAATGAGGGGCAGACCACACACACCAAACCCCCCAGGCTGGGAATTGGGGTGTTTTCTGTCTGCTTTGCCCCAGCCCTATCGCCCAAAACCAGCATGGGAAACTGTGAGTGTGACAAAGATAGTGCCCAAGGGCAGATATCAGCCACACTTCCTGCACCACACACAGCCCTCCACCCACCCCGGAGCCCCTCCGGCTCACAGCTCACCCACCCTGGCATCAATTAGCCTGATTAACACCAGAACTTCGTGTAGTGACACTGTGTGAGAGAGCCCCAGCCTGCTGGAGCAAAGCCTGGTCTGTTCACGGGTAGGGGATGCTTCTCCCAGTCAGGGCTCAGCCCCAAAAAGCAGGAGAGCTGATGGCTCTGCTACACTTTGGTTGCAAGGAACCCTCGAGGCTGGCCCTGGATGGACAATGTCTGTCAGCCAGCACCATGACACAGCTGGGACAGGCCTCAGGCTTCCCTCCAAACCATCTTTGGATGTGCCCATGTGGCCCCAAACCGCTGCCAGACACCCAGTGCAGGTGCTTGATGTCCTGCTGGAGAGAGAGTTTGACCCCAAAACCCAAAAAATCTCACATTTCTGAGCAGAGGGATGCCTGAATCCCCCTGCTGTGCCCACACCAAGGAGAGAGAAGAGCCGTGTCGTGGGCGTGAACGGGCACAGGTGAGTGTGCAAGGCCAGGTGAGTGTGCAAGGCCAGGTGAGTGTGCACACCTCGGGACGTCACTGGCAGCAGGCAGGAGGTCAGAGCCCGGGTCAAGCCCTTCCCTGTGCAGGCTGTGAAGCCGAGGAGCCGGGAAGGGGCAGGGACGGATGCTGGCGTCGTCCCCAGTGACAAACCCAGCCTTGGGAACAATCACCAGCAGCTCGACTCTGGCTGCCATGAATTATGGACACCCCGACGCTCCGGTCCCCACGGCAGAAGGCACTGCTTGGGTTCAGCCCCCACATCTGCCTGCCCAGGGCTCCCTGGGGATGGCAGCCCTGGGAAGCAGCACGGGGGGAGCTCAGCAGTGCCAGGATGGGACCCGCAGTCGCTGCCCTGCCCTGGCAGCAGCACTTCCACACCCCGAGGTGAGGCACAGCACCCGGGCCGTGCTGCAGAGCCATCCCGCCACAGCCCTGCAGCTGGGAATGGGCAAATCCGCCCCATAAATCCGTCAGCCTTTCTCTTTTTACCGGGAAAACATCTGGGAAGATGTCGTTATTAAAGTCACCAGAGTGCTGGGCTCAGCTGGGGGGAGATGTGGGGTGAGATGACAACGGAGCTGCACAAGGGCTCCCAAAATTCTGGCAGCAGAAAGGCACAGCTCCATCCCCACATATGGGATTAGATCCATAGTGAGGGATTCATCCTTACCCCAGGGCCAAGGTGTCCCATTGGGGTTTGCTCACCCAGTCCCACGGATGTGAGCATGAATGTCCCTGTGCTGGCCCACAGCAGGATAAATCCTGGCCCTGGAGCAGTGAAGAGCCCTGCTGGAGGCAGCTGGGGACAATCCCTGGGTGAGGAAGATGCGTGGGGGCAGGAAAACACAAGGCAGGGAAATGTGGCAGCACTGGGAAAAGTCAGCGCTTTTTTTTTTCCCTTTTTTTTCTTTTCTTTTTTTTTTTTTATTATTGTTGGGGTTTTTTTGTTTTTCTCTTTTTTTTTTTTTTTTTTTTTTTTTTTTTTGGGAGGGGGCGGGGGAAAGGAAAATTTTTTTTGGGGGNGTGCCTGGGAAAGGAAACGATTGTTTGGAGCAGATCTTGATGGCTCCAGGCCCCTCGTTGAGGAGATAACCAGGCGCAGCCCCTCCGCCACAGCGAGCCCCGGCGGGAAATGTCCCTCTGCAGCTGGACAGCTGCGGGGGGGCCGGGGGGCTCCAGCACCAAAACCCACCCCCCACACCACCCTCAGAGCCAGAGTGACTCAGGGAAGGGGTCCTTGGGGTCCCCCAGCAATGCCACCCCCACAGCCCCAGCTCCAGGCCGTGTCCCCACCTCTGTCCTGTGCGTTTGAGGCTATTTTGGGGGTAAGCAGGAATTAGGCAGCTTTAGCTCCTTTCTGATGTTGCTGCCAAAAATCTTGGCTAAGCATATGTAATTAGGGACTCCGTCATTCCTGGAGCTGTTGTCCCCCCTCGCTTGGTGCTGATTTGCAATATCCACGTCTCAAACACCACCGGCCTGGCCCTCTCCTCTGCTTCCCACCATCTCTCACGGCTCGAGCTGGAGATTAGGAAACAAGAGAGGGGTTTGGGGCCTCGCTGTCAGCCAGGAGATAGAGCCGGGATCGCTCTGAGGAGGGAATTATTCTGGGTATGAATTATGTCATTTTCCTCTCCGGAAACGGCGCATGCTCCCGGGTGTCACAGCTGGCGGGGCAGAGGGGGAGGCTCCTTCCCCGGCACGTCCCTGCTCCTCGACCTCTCCAGGTCCCCAAACCACAAGGAGAACAACGGGAGCAGCCAGAGGGGGAAGGAAAATGAGCAGTGGCTCCTTTTCCGTGTCCCCTCTCTATCCCAGCTGCCTGCCACGAGGGAAGGACACGGCCACAGTTGTGCCCAGGCCGTGCTGGCCCTCGCGGGCTCAGCTGTGCAAGGAGCAGGGGAGATGTGGGGTGGATCAAAGGCCCCCGAGCCCCTCTCTCAGCCCCCTGGGGAGCCCCCACCAGGGTCTGGGCTCTGTGGCACGTGGGGCATCCCAAGAATCAGAGCAAATGGTGGGGGGCTGCATCCCCCTGCCCTTGGCGGGGCGGTTAAAGATAGAAACGAGGGGAAAGAGCTCTTGGATGGGATGGGAGCAAAACTGAGCTGAGCCAGGTTGGGGTGCAGCACCCCACACCTTCAGGCCACCCCACAAACCCCATTGGGCGCTGCTGAGGAGCAAGCAGCAGCCCTCAGCCCCTCTCCTTGTGGCAGCCCTGGGAGTTGTGGTGAAAGGGAGCATTTAGGGCCACGCTGGCACCCTTGGCAGGCGCCGGGGCACACGGCCGGCCCAGCTGCTGCCGCTGGCGCCAGAGCCGGCGGCGCGGGCCGGGGGCAGGTGGACGGCTGGCTCCGGCCCTCGCTCCCCACAAAGGAGCCCCTTTCTCCGAGGCAGCATCGGATCTGAATGAATCCGCCTGATTTATCTGGCGTCGTTTCCTCAAACGGTTTTTCTCCCCCGTGAGCGTGTCCTTGCTGCCGCTCCCCCTCCTGCCGCTGGCACGGCCCTGGTGCTCCTGGGGTGAGTGGGTGAGGGTCCTTCTGGAGCATGCAGCTCTGGGGGATCATCCCCCTGGGGAAAGGGACACCTGAGCGTTTTTGGGGAGAGGCCAAGTGGTTTGCCAGCGCCCAGCTGGGAAGTGTGTGGGCAAGGAGTGAACTGCAAGTGGGACTTGCTCCAGAGGCTCACATTTACCCCAAAGTGCTTCAGAAACACACCTCCCTGAGCGCTGGGCATGCAGAGGGAGATGCACAGCAAAGCCCTGCTCCATCACTGTGGGATCTTACCCTCCCCACCCAGCACCCTGACCCCAGCAGCACCCAGGGACCCGGGATTCTGCAGGAGAGAACATTCAGACATGAAAAGGGCTCTGCTCTTTTCCTTCCTGGTGTTATCCCAGCACAATATCAATTAAAACCCGCTCTGTCTGAGGATGCAAATGCTGCCTGGCGTGCCGGTGCAGACCGAGGGAGTCACCCCGTCTCTGCCAGTGAGGGCCCAGATCTGCTCATTTCACTATCTCACCCCGTCGGAAATCTTAATTAAACACTGCCTTTGATTCAGGCATGCTCCTGCACCCTGTGAAACTCCTGCTGGGGTGTGCGAGCCTCCCCCAGCACCCACCCACTCCTCCTGCTCAGGGAAGCATCCCACACCCACAGATCCTGGGGGCAGTGGGTGGAAAAAACCCCCGGAGTCAGGGAGTCCCTGCACCCACAGAAACACCGTGACATGGCACCACACATGGGGCAGGAGTGGCAAAATGGGACCTGAGATGGGAAAATCTCCATTAGCTGTTAAGGGCTGGGGACTGGAGGCTGGTTGGAAGTGCCTTTTCCTTCCAGGGTTTTCCACCTGAGTTCACATCCACCCAGCCAGCCACTCATGGCCACGTGGCCATGCTTAAAAACTTTTTTAAAAAAGAGAGATATCAACCCCAAGAAGACGCCAGGGCTCGGGGCTGCTGTTTGCACACCCTGGTGACAGATAAAAGGCCATCCACGCTTATAAGAGACGCCTTCCTCCAGCATCCCCCCCAGATTTGGTGACTTTTGCTGGTGCAGCCCCCTCCTCCTGCTCGGGACCTGCTGCCTGCGGGGGTGGGGGGTCTCCAGCCGGAGAGAGCAGCGGGGCGGGTGCCTGACAGCTCACAGATGGGGCAGAGCAGCAAAGTAGGACAGCTTGGGGAGGCAGCTCTGCCTCCATTGTCCCCTTTTCTCCAGCGAGCCCCAGCGCGGGAGGACGCGCGGGGCTCAGCATCACGCCGGCGGGTTTCCATGGCATTTCCCTGCCAACCCCAGCCAGCCTCCTGCCCCATTCCCGGCCCCTCCGTGCCTGCTGCTGCCTGAGCCCCGCGTACTCGGCACGGCCGAGCCTCCCTCCCTCCCTTCCTCCAGCTTTTCCCCCGAGCTGGAGGATGAGCAGCCGTTGGGGATGGAAGCTGTGGGCAGGAATTCATTGACCTGGTGGCAGCTGCTCCCAAGGATGTTTTTCACCTGCCTGGTGAAATCTGGGACTTTCCTACCCGGCTAACTTGGGCCGAGCAGAGGATCAGCTCGTTTGCTGCTAATTTGCTATTTTGTTCCTGCTGCTACGGCAAATATTTGTGTGTGGTATGAGTGGAGCAGTTCCTCCTTTGTTCCGCAGCCTCTCCCTCTGCCAGTCCCTGCAGCAAAGGCAGTCTGGGCTGGCTGTTGATGTAAAGTGGTTTGGCAAGGAAGATCCTGTCTCTCCCCAAAATCTCCACCGGTGATGGGCTCAGAATGGCACCAGGCTCCACTTCCCACCTCTCCCCCTCCACACAGGCCAAAGGAAGAGGGGCTGAGCAGGGCAGTGAAAAGTTTGTTCTGTAGGAGTTCACGGCCAAGTTTGCAAAGATTTCAGGCATGTACTTCTGCAGAGTCCTCTGTAGCTGAGCCAGAGGAGCTCCTGCTTCCCAAGGCATGGGAAGAAACTGTTCAAAGATTCTGTGCTGGAAGCCTTGATGACCTGAGAAACCCCCAAATCCCAGCTCAGGGCACCTGAGCTTGCTGGAAAGACCGTCCTGTCCCAAGGACCTGTCCCTCCTGCAGCTGGTGTGCTGGAGCAAAAGATTTCCTTATGGAAAATCGGGCTTTTATTGGATGCTGAGCTGCCCCACAGCTCCTGGGGTCACCCCCAGCCACAGACGGTGTCTGCTGCAGTGCAGGGAGGGGTTGGAGGGGTGGCAGGGATGGCTGGGAGCATTTACACACCCCGGTCCACCCTGTGCTCCTCACAGAGCTCCAAAACGAGGGCAAGCACCATGCCAAATCCAGCCCTGAAGACAGAAACCGAAATTCATTTGCTTTGTTAATTACCTAATTACCCTGGAGATAAACAACAGAGAGCATCTCGGGGGCCTTTCAGTTTGCTGGATGTCAGATCCCTCCGGCCTCTGAGCCCACCCATGGCACAGCAGAGCGATTTTGGGGTGCCCTGTGCAAGGGGCACTGCCGCTGAGCTGGGCAACAGCTCAACTCCCACCCGCCGGAGCCAGGAAAGGAATTTGGCCTCCAGGGCCGTGTGAATGAGGATTCCTCCTCGCTGCTGCAGCCAGGTTTCCTTTACGTCTGTGAGCTTTGCAAACACCCACATCCCCGGTGTGGGGCCGTGGGGTGTGGGACATGTGGGGCCGAGGAGTCCGGGATGCTCCGCCCCAGCTCCACAGGTGCTTCCACATCCACCTGCCGCCCCATCCCGCGGTGCCGAGACAAAGGGCGGCTGCTTCCCGCACCCTCCCGCTGCCGGGATGTGCCCGGGCAGATCCCCTCGCCTCGATGCAGCCACCCAAAACTCGCTCTGCTGGAGTTCAAATGTGCAGGGATGTCCTGGGGCGCACGGAGAGGGGACTGTGCCGACACGTCGCCCGCGCGTGGGGTCCTCGTGCCTCCGTCGGGAGCACTACAAACCCTCTGGAGCTGGGAAGGAAGGATCCCAGCTGGGATAATCCCAGCCACCCCTCACCCCAGTGTGGCCAGGCCTCCCCATCCTGCCAAAATCCCCCCGTGCTGCCCTGGAGGTGCGTGGGCAGGGGGTGTTCTGTGCCTGGAGGTCCCCGAGCCGGCCGAGCCTCGCGTTTCCGCAGCCGGGCTGGTTTCATGGAGCAGGCAGGATTCCAGCTGGGGCCCAGCCAAAACCAACCCATTCGTTCCAGTCCGATCTCAGACTGGGCTTTACAGCACCCGCTGTGCCGGGGAGGAGGGGAAGGTGCCCAAACCCACAGCTCCTGCCCTCCCCAGCCTGTGTCCCTCCCGAACCAGCTCTGGGGCCGCAGTGTCAGAGCCCTGGTGCGAGAACAGAGGGTAGGGCTGCTTTGATTTAGCCATGGGAGACGATTTCCTGCTCCCAGGCTGCTCCCAGGAAAGCCTCGCAGTGGAGGCACACTGAGCGTTCCTGCTCCCGTGGGGATCCTCAGGAGTCAAACCCCAGCCCAGTGAGGTGGCAGGGAGAGTGCAGGAAACGCTCAGGCTGGGACTGGGGGGGGATGAGGAATAGGGAAAGACATCTCAAACCCTCGCTCCACTGGGATCCTTACACTTAACACTAAACATTTTGGCACAAACCTGCCGGTTGCTCAAGCGACTCCCCGGCCCTGAGGAGGCTCCGGGGGAGCCGGCGGCGAGCCGGGGGCGTGCAGGAAGGCGGCTTGAATTACCCCAATGGCCTCTGCAGAGCCAACACTTTGGAAAGACTCTCCGGAGCCTGGGAAGGGTCTCTGCCAGCTTTGACCTCACGTCAGTGATGCTTTGGAGCGCAAACCCTCTGCGCGTTCGGGGTCCCCGCGCTGCAGCCAGCCCGGCGCGGGGTGAGGATGCTGTGATGGGGAGAGCGGTGATGAGGAGCAGCGGTGATGGGGAGCAGCGGTGATGGGCAGCAGCGGCAATGGGGAGCAGCGGTGATGGGGAGCAGCGGAACCGGCGGCCACAGAGGCACGAGCAGCTCCCGGCTCGCTGCCCCAGGGCTGGGATGGCTCCAGCTGGAGCGAGAGCAGCCCGGCGCCCCGTGGCCTGGCCGGCGTGCGGGCAGCCGGCCCCGGGCAGGGAGAGCGCTCGGGGCCGGGGGGAGCGGGCGGCACAGCTGGGCACAGCGGTGGCACTGGGGACAGGGGCATCAGCGCCACAGCTGCCGTCCCACAGAGCGGGGCTGCTGGAACAGCTCAACTCTCCCGGTTTTTCTTGCTGTAGTGCGGGGTTTTGTGCGTGGAAAGGCAAGAAGCAGCCCCCAAAAGTTTGGTTTCCTTCGCCCCCCCCTCCTTCTCGCAGCAGCGCGAGTTGAATTTAATGTTGTTAGTCAGGCAGTGCCTGGCTGGCTGTGCCGCTCTGCAAGCTGATGGGGAAACCAATTGAGGGCAAAATTGCTGCAAACAATTGTCCTTTTGTCCCTTTCCCTGGGGTCTGTCTGCCAAGGTTAGTGGAGCTGAATAAAACTCACTTGAGCTGCAACTCACACAACATACCAAGGGCTCCTTTCGGGGCTCGGCGGGGCGAGAGGAGGGGGAGAGCAGAGCGAGGGAGGATGGGGAGCAGGAGGGAATGGAGAGGGGACCACACTGCGATGGGCACTGGGGTGTGGAGGTGGGACAGGGAGCATCCTCTGGCCCGGCAGTGGCTGAGCCGCTGGAATTGGGACTGCACCGGTACCAAGCCGTGACTCTGCTCACCCCTCAGCACCCCAAAACAGGCAGTGCTGCCTGCCTGGGGAGCCCGGGGGGGACACAGCTCCTCTCCCTTTACCCCCTGCCCAGTGCCAACCCCAAAGCAGTTTGGCCGCTCCCTCCTCATCCCTCCGTGCCCATGAGCAAAGCCCTGTAAAACACACGGAAACCAATGCCCCCTCCAAATAAATAATAGCACACTTGTTTGATTTCCTGAGCACAATAATTAAAAGCCCGGGGGCAGGAGGCATTGTGTGAGCACCCCTGGGACCCAGCTCCCTCAGCTGACTCTTTATATTCCTCCAGTTATTCTTTGCGTCCTTTTTTTTTTTTTAGCTTCTCCGTTGGCGAATGAAAAATAAAAGCACTTTTTTTCCATCAATCTGGCTTTGTTACTGGAAGCTGATGCCTGAAAAGAACTTCTGTGGGTTTTTTTTTTCATGAGTAATGAGCACTTCTGTTCTCGCTGCCCGAACATGTATGTGTTTTCCCATGGGGATGCCCCTGGCTTCCTCTCCCCCCACTCCTCCAGGTTTGTCCCAGGAGATTTCTTGAGTTCTCTGTGTGATGTGTTAGAGTCACTTTTCCCTTTCCCTGCCGTGGTGCTCATCTTTAGGTATTTCCTCACCTCAGGTGGTGCAGCAAGGCCCTGCTGGGACCAGCAGACTCGAGGTGAGTGGCTACTGAACTCCTGGCCTGGCACATCTGTCCCAGCCCTGTGCCAGGGAAAAGGTGGCATCTCAGAAGGGCAGGAGCAGAGGCTCAGCCTCACCAGCACCTGACACAATTCTTGGTGCTCCTCTGCTCTGATATGGAGACCTTTCAGTCAGAGGGGCAGTGGCTGATGC
Source organism: Falcunculus frontatus (assembly GCA_013398115.1). Taxonomy (NCBI): domain Eukaryota; kingdom Metazoa; phylum Chordata; class Aves; order Passeriformes; genus Falcunculus; species Falcunculus frontatus. The sequence goes on from VZRV01009367.1 coordinate 109,605, forward strand.
AGCCTGCAGCCACTGCCAGCCCATGGCGGGAAGCTGCAACGTGCAAGAAAAATAAAGCAAAACGACACCCAAGAGGGACTGTCTGCTTCCCTATTATCATTCCTGGGTTTGTTTGCAAAGCTGCACTGGGCAAAATCCAATTTCTGGGACTGTCTGGGAGCTGGTTTTCTAGGAACCAGCTGTGGGAAGGCCGAGGGACGGGCAGGCTGGTGGCGGCTGTGCTGCTGTGACAGGAGCATTTCCCTGCCAGCACAGGGCAGGTTTCAGTTCCTCCTGGGATTGTCTGCTCGGAGCAAAGCGGGGCTGTTCCCCACCTGTCTGTGCTGGCAGCCCCAGGAAGGGCACATTCCCACTCCTGGGTGTCCCACGGGGTGCAGAGGATGCGCAGGAGAGGGAAGAGGGGCTGCTCCAGCTGCTGGGATGAGCATTCCCACAGGTGACAGCACTCTGGGTACTTTTATTCCCCCCCTGGAGGCCCCGATTTGCCGATGGATGAGAAATCTCTCGCCTGCCTGTGAAGAGCAGCTGGGACAACTGCCCCCAGCTCAGTGCTTCCAGTGGCCTGGCACAATCCATGTGGACACAGCTCCAGCCCAGCCACCCCTGGGATGCCCCATTTGTACTGAAACATGAGCCAGAGGAGACCAAGCCCTCGTGCCAGAACTGTGCACACCCCATTATCCCCAAAAATCCTGCAGCATCCCCAGGAGAAACTTCCAAGAAGGACATCAGGAAGGGTCCCATTCCCTGGCCACCACCTCAGAAATATTTTACCTTTCCATTTTTAGCTTTGCTGATGAGGAAAACCAAGAAACACCCCCAAAAGAGCTGCGGGGAGGGGGAAATGCCTGAAAATGAATCAGCCAAACCCAGGCACCGCAGTTTGCAGCCAGGAGTGCTGGGAAGAGCTCGGCATGTGCTGCACCAACGTGGCAATTAGGTTCATCTGCCAGGAAAACATCCTCGAGCACCAGCTGAGTGATGGTTAACCAGGCACTGGGTCTGGTGCTTGGTCTGGTGAGCTGGAAACTAGAGAGGCAAAGCAATACCCAACAGAGTTTTGCCAGCACTGCCCACAGAGCTGTGCTCCCACCAGCCCAGATGTGATTCTGACCCAGAGTGGTTTTAGTTTACAGTTGTGAAATGCAAACAAAAAAAAAAAAAAAAAGGAAAGCCCAAACCATTCTTTTTATCCCTTTTTGGCAAGTTTTGTTCTGAAAACCCTCCGAGTGCTGTAGTATTGTTGTCTCTTTCCAACCCAGAGCCTGCCTGGTGATTCGAACCATCAATGAAAGCTGCTGCCCTGGCCACAGCAAAATGAGGCGCTTTCAGCAGCCTGAACGTGTCGTTGGGAAGTTGCCATCAAACGCTGGTTAAAAAAACACAGCAGAAAAAAAAAAAAAACCCACCCCAAAACAAAGGCAAGAGTACAAACAGACGGGGCTCGGGATCAGACCGAAGGCAGGGAAAAAAAAAGGAGTTATGAACTATATTTACTCTGCCCGAGATCCTGCGCTGCCTTCGCTTCTGTGTGTGGTTATTTATTCACTGAGGGCCAAATCGCAGGAAGCGCTCGGAGCCGGCAGCTCCTGGCAAGTCACTGGAGCTGCTGCAGCTGCCACGGCAATCCTGCCCCCCACACCCCTCAGGGACCTTCTCCCAGCAATCCTGGGACTCCGGCATCCTCAGGGACCCTCTCCCAGCAAATCTCCTTCATCCCTCAGGAACCTTCTCCCGGCACAACCCGACAGCGGCGTCCTGGCCTGAGAGCGCGGCATTCCCAGAGGCTGCAGTGGTCCCCACGGTGGTTCCCTCACTTCCAGGTGGTGGTTCTCAGCTTTTCCAGGTGGTTTTTGAGCATTGCAAGCTGCCACCACCAGCAGCAGTGTCTCAGCAGAGCAGGCTGAGTGTTGGTTAAGCGGGAGCTGCTCCAACGCGGTACCGTGAGCCCAAATTTCGCGTGTCCAACCAGAGGAGCTGGGGAGGGGCTGGTTGGGCACCCAAAACCGAGTCCAGCCCACTCGAGTTTTGCAAGGCAAGGGCAGAGGAGCTCAGACCCATCCCAGCACGACCAGGCTGCTCAAAAGCAAAATGACAGCAAAAGGCTGGTGGCTGCCTCCACATCATTTTTACATTTGTTACTTCATTTTTCCACTGAAATGCCTCCTGCAGGGTCGTGGGGGTTTCCTAGGGAGCCCCAGGTGGAACCCTGACCTTACTCTCACCCCTCTCAGGGGCAGCAGGTGGGGAATGACTTGAAATGCAAAATCTCCCTTGTTTTCAGATGCTTTTAACACCTCCACCAGGTCGGCAGTGAAAGCGTGGGCAGCCCTGCCGAGCACTTCACACCCAAGTGTGCAGCCCTGTGCCATCCCCAGCACCACCAGCAGCCCCAGATCCAAGCACTGGGACCAGTCAGAGGCTGCAGGAAGGTGCCCCTTTGACTCTCTGCTGCTTTTCAGGAGCAGCAGCCTCAGCGAGGGGTTTCTGCTCCCGCGGCTGTCAGGGCTCGGCATTCCCACGTGCCTCCACGCAGGGTTATTTTTCTAACATTTCTCTTTTTTTTCCACTCATCCGGTACGGTTGTTGTGACACGGCAGTCAGCAAATATCATTGAGCAGTAGGAAACGTGAGGTTTCACCGCTTTGGTGAGATTCGGCTGATTAAAAGAGGAAGAGAGAAACCCTCTCTGAGAGGGTGTGAAGCCCTTGTGTGCCACCTCGGACCTCCCAGCGCCCTTTCTCTGCTCAGACCCCAAAATCTGGGTCTGCTCCAGCTGCACTTGGGGTGGAGGGGACCGTGGGGTCACCCACAAACGTGCCAGGGTGTCACTGCCTGCCTGGCACCCCAACCCTGGGGTGGAAATCAGGGTGGGACCCCTTCGCTGCGGGCAAGACCTGAGTTGGGTTCTGCTCCCAAATTCTGCCTAAACCCCATGGGCTTGCTCTCGCTGGTGCTGGTGGCCATGGCCAGCACAGCTCCTTTATCTGATGGGACATTTGGAGGGAACAATGTCCCCCGAGGCAGAGCTGGGGCGAACAATGGGCGCGGGGCGGCTGGGCAGCCGGGCTGCGGGACCCCGGGCGCCCCGGCCCGCAGGAAATCCTTTTATTTTTCACTTGTGCACTGAAACAAACACAAGCTCCTGTTTATTTCCTGGTCGATTGTATTTTGGAGGATGGAGGTGGCTTCCCCATGCCGGCGGTTTAACTCCTCCCGTGCCGGCTGTGACCGTCCCCCTCTCCGGAGAGGTTTTACCTTTTTGGTGGCCACGAGCGGGACCCCGCTTCCCCCGCCCCCGCTAATTTATGTTTAATTTGAAAACCTGGGGGTCATAAATAACACGTGCTGGCGTGGGAAGTCTGGGAAGCGGGAAGCCAGCCCATCCCCTCCCCTGGCTGAGGCTGGGGAGTCTGGAGCTGCTGCTGGAGGAGTGATGCAACATCCCTGAGGCTGCTCCACACCAGCCACGATCCCATGGGATGTCCCACTCTGAAGGAGGAGGGAAATGGGGTGGCTCTATCTCAGCTGGGCAGCTCTGTCCCTTCTCTCTCCATCCCTCTGTACCCCTCCATGCCACCCCCTAGCCCAGCCAGCCACCATCCCTCGGGCCCGGGGCTGGCATTGCCCCTCAGCCCCGGCTGCCAAGTCCTGTCCTGCGAGGGAGAGGCTCCCACGGCGAGGCCGAAGGTTTGCCGACCTCAGGCTTTTCTCACAGCTTCCCCATCACATCCTCCCCGGCTCCCACGTCTGCCGTTCACAGGCGCTGCTCTCTTGGCTCTCGGCCCCGGGGCCTGTGCCTGGGTGGAAACAGCATCCAGATGGAGCTATTTTTTCACATTTTTGGGGGGGAGGGGAAGGAAGGTTTGGGAAAAAGCTGCCGGGACCAGGAAAGCAAAGGGAAGGAGCGGATTTGAAAGGGGTCTGGTTAGCACGGCACCGTTTCTGCAGGGAATGGAGGGCTTGGCAGGGAAACTGAGGCACAGAGCATCCCACCAGGGCAGTGCCCCGGCTCACAGTGAGCTCTAACTCCTGCCCCAGGAACTGAATCCCTTAACTCTTGCCCTCAATGCAATTAGGGAGACAGCACAGTCCAGATCCCACTTCTATCAGAGAGAGCATCTGCCCAGATGGGGAATTTGGTGCCACAGGCAGAACCCAAACTCATCTCTCGCTCATCCAGAGCCTGGAGGAGGAGGAAAAGCCCCTCCACCCCTCCAGCCTTAAATCGCATCCATAGAAAACTTTTGAAACCCCACCATTGTGCGAGAGGATAAACATTTATTGAATATTTCCTGTTTGGCACAAATTCTCTGCGAGTCCTCTGCAGCCTTTTTCTTCTCGGGTCTTTAAACGAGAATTATTTGAGTTGAATGTAAAGGAAAAGCATCCCCCGAGCGCAGAGCCCCTGGGAGCAGGGAACGAAGGGAAGCCCACGTGTGTGCCATGCCTGCTTGCTGTTAGCTATTAATTTCTGTCTCCCGAGGTCTGACATGAGCAATGCATTATGCAAAGGTTGTGGGAATATTTCAGACGCTGCATCCCGGGAGAACTACAATTTCAGTTTTACAGGGTTTGGGGTATTTTTTTTCCCCCCTGTTTCTTTCAAATGTGTTATTTCGCTGAGATGGAGCAGTGGTTATGACTTACACAGCGTCGGGAAGGACGAGCTGGGTCTGGTGGGGTGGTCAAGGGATCATTGCCTGGCCCCTTGTGTCCACAGAGCCCTCTGAGATGGGGCTGGAGGAGCAGCAGTGGGACTCCACTCGCATATTTGGGTGCAGGAAAAACCCATGGGGGTGGAGAGGGGCCAAAAATTAGGGCTGGAAGTGGGGATGTGAGCCATGGGCAGCCAGTGGGAGGCTGATGGTGCATCGGGGATGGTAGCACCAGGGAGTGCACTGGGGTTTGGGCCAACGCTTGGCATACCCTGGGCTGGGAAAAGCCTTGCAAAACATGAGCTTTTGCAGCAGATAATGGTCTTGCAACAGGCACCAGCCGCTGGGAGTCTTCTGCTCACCACCACTCCTTGGGATGTGCCACCACAGAGCCTCTGGGCTGGAGCTGGAGAAGGTGGGGGAACACAGGGCCACCCTGTCCTGTGCCACTGGAGCCCAGAGGCAGAGGGGAGGCTCATGCTGAGATGAAGCTCAACAGGGCTTGGTCTGAAGGCAGTCTAATTCTGGCCCAGGCACAATCCAAAGGGATTTATTTTTAGGCTCTGGGCTATCGCTGCTTTGGGGAATTGAATGGAAAATGTATATTTAGCTTCTTTGGTGATATGCTTAGAAAAACAAGCTCCTGTCACTGCCATGGGTGGTGATTTGTGCCAGCCCTGCCCTTGCCAGCGCCAGGAGCCATCGCCCACCTCACAGCTGAAGCCTCCAGCCCCGGATCTCTTGGACAGCACAGAGTTGGGAGCTGGATCCCAGGCTTCCTTCTCTTTTGTTTCCCAGAAGGATCTCACCACCCATCCCGCAGACTTTGCCCTCGCCGTGCGAAGGGGGGTGTTGGGAGCACTCTCCGTGCCTCCCACATCCCTGTGCCATGGCTTATCCCACCTGGCATCCCAGTGGGGCCCAGCACTGTCCCCACAGCAGGGACACTGTCACGTAGGTCCCACTGGTGGGACTGGCTTTGTGCTGTGCCCGTGGGAAGCGCCGGGGCCTCTCCAGTGTGGAAGCCACGCACGGGAGGGAGACGGTGTTTCCTCCCCGAAACAGGTGAGAGCCAGAAGGGCAGCACTTCCAGGGCCTCTCACACTATAAATACACCACACACACAGGAACCCGGGGCTATTTTTGCCTGCAGGAAGCTGGGATGAGAAGGAGAGCATCCCTCCTTCCCCAGCACGTTGCTGGCAGTAGGACGTGCCCACAACCAGGATTGCTGGGCTGGGACTCTGCAAGAGGGTGCAGGGGCTGCTGCAAGTGTCTCATCTCCAGGTGATGGGAACGGCCTGTGGTGGGTAATCCCAGAGCCACTGGACATCCCCATGTCCCCCAACACTCTCTGGCTGGGCAGCTGATGGAAGGGATGTGTTGCCTTCTCCAGGACTGAAATCAGCTCCACGTCCCACGGAGATCTGACTGATGTCCCGCTCCCCTTGCACATGGAAACACCAGCACTGGATGAGGCCTGTGGAGCCCAGCCAGCATGGGAGGCATCTCTGGGGCTGCCTTCTCCTCTGATCAGGTCTCAGACAGCTCTCTCCATCCACACTCCTCTGTCCCGACTGCCTCCTCGCTCAGCTGTGTCTTGGCTGGCATCACTTCCCTGGAAGAAGCCAAAGGCAAACATTGCACGGAACCAGCGATGGCAAATCCCCAGCAGCAGCGTCACTAATTGCACAGATGTTATCACCCCCCCCAGCAGTGCCTGTCTGTCTCTGCATCCTCTCACCTCGAGAAACTGGGACCCAGAAACGTTTCTTGGTGCAGAAAAACTTAAAGCAGAGTCCTGCCTCTGCCAGACATTTGCTCTGTACCTACCTGTGTTGAGTTGCACATCTGTGCCTGTGGGTTTGAGCGTGTTTGTGTGCGTAGAAAGCACATTTTGCAACAGACAAATGGGAATGAAATATTTCAAGAATGCCTCCTAAATCAAGTAATCTTGGGGAATTTGACAGCCAAGGTCACCAATGACTTTTGGTTCTTGTTTGCTCAGTGTGGAGCCAGGGCTGGGCTCTGCCCGGGCAGGGCCCCATGGCTGAGGGGGGGGTGTCTGGTCCCCAGCACCCCGAGGAAAAGCTGTGTGTCTTGAGATCTACGTCCAAGAGCAGGAATAGCTTCGGGATGTGGCTGGAACCCAGAGCTTGCACCTCAGGAGGAACCTTGCCTGGGGAGTGCCTCTCCTCCGAGTCCTGGCGTGACCTGCTGGGGCACGCTCCAGCTCTGGCGTTCACCAAGAGAAAAGAAGCAGGAAGAAAAAAAAGTCAGCTCCTCATGATGCAGCCCCGTAATTACCTGTTATTCTCATATCGAGGTAATTAACAATTAGGCAGCTGTCTGAATCACATGCAGAGGAACAATCATTTCGTTATTAATGGATTCTATTTAACAGGTCCTATTTTCCCAGATGGTTTTTTTTCCCCCTTCCTTGTGCTCTCATGAATTATCCTCGCAATTAAACCTGCACCAGAAAGAGGGAGGAGTAGTCCTAATATTTACTGAACCTTGCAAAGCATCACATTTCTCAGCTTATGAACCTGTCACAAGTCATCGGGGGGCTCTGGCGGTGATGGGGAGCCCGTAACCCAACACCCTGAGCTGTCACCTGCACAGCCCCGCTGGCTCTGCCCTGCTGCTGCCGGGAGCTTTTTCATTTCACTGCAGATAAAAGCCATTATTTACAGTCAGTTACATATTTCCGTTGGCAAACCTCCTCCCTCAAGAGCAGGTTTGAAAACATCCCGCTCAGCAAACCAAAGCCAACCCACTCTTGCACAGGGGAACGGTGCCCCCCCTGCCCACCCGGTGCCCTGTGGGGCTCTGCTGGGTGTCACCCCCGGGATGGTTGTGGTTTGGGGGGCAGGGAAAGCCTGGATGGGCCCCTCACCCTCGTGTTGCCTTTGCAAGAGGTACCCTGGACTCTCCACAGGGAGTGCTGTGGGTGGGATGAGCTCCCCTTCCCCGGGCACCGAGCGTTGCTCCTGCACTGCTGTGCCTGTGCAGAGAAACACATGAAGGTTTTAATTTAAATAATGTTTTAATTTAAACTCCCTGAACACTTAGCACGGCCCAGGTCTGACCCTTGGAATCATCTCCCATGGGTGCAGAGGTGGTTTTGTCCACACTGCCCAGGACTCTGCAGGGACAGGGACCCTCTGGGCTGCCTGGGGGACCTTGGGTGGGCAGCAGGGATGAGGTGGAGGGCAGCAGGCACATGGGGGATAATCCCTCTCCAGGGAAAACTTAATTTTTATTTTCTCACCTTTTCAGTTCATCTCATGCCCCAAAGCAGGAGGGTTTGACACCCTCCCAAACCCATGAGTCTGGGGTTTCTTTGGAGAGGGTTTTTTTTTGAGTTGTTTCCTCAGTTTGTGACTGTGGACCAGCCCAGCTCTGGAGTTTGTGTTTTCAACAGACATCCAAGGCTGTGCCCTTGCAGCCACCCTGCACAGGGCCAGGCACCTGCTCCGCTCCCATTTGTTTTTTCCAGGCACGGAGTTAGGGATTGCACTGAAAAACAGGAACTTTGCTGGACAGCAGCTGCTCCGAGGCGGTGAATCAGCTCGTCCCGCTGACGCCCAGCAGAGCCGTGCCAGCACCACGCTCCCACGTCCAGTGCCCACATGGTGGGGTCCCAATGGTGGTCCAGCAGCGTCCAGGGAGCCGGCCAGGAGCTGTGACCACCCGCGTGGCAGCAGCGAGGGGTCTGTGGCTGCTGCCCCGGCCCCGCCACCTGCGCAGAGGTCAGCGGCCACGGCCAGGCACGGACAGCTAATGCCTTTTGTCCCAGCCTGACTTTTAGCCTCCCAGCAGGATTAGGATGGGATGACCGGGCAAGGAGGCCCCTAATCCCATTAGGGATCCTGGTGCAGCCCTGGGAACCGGCCTCGGCACCAGGGAAGCAGCGGGTGAGGAAACAGCCTGAAACGCTCTGTGCTGTCGCCATCCCACTCAGCCTCATCTCCACCAGCTTTCCCAAATCCACTTTGCTCAGAGCACTGAGCACACTGCCCTGGTATGCACGGGCAGCAAGAGGCACAAGGGCATCCACAACCCCTGCAGCCCCCGCTGGCCGGGTTCAGCCCCCCACAGCATTTGGAGCAGGTGGTCCCAAGCCCTTTTGGCCCATTTGGCCCATTTGGCTCATTTGGCTCATTTCTCCACGGGGTCACAGCTGAGCAGGCAGCAAACCTTCTCCCGCCTGGAGAGAGAGTTGTTTTTCTCCCCCGACAGTTGCGAGGAGCCGTGTTTGTCTTTCTGTCCCTTCCTGTTTACTCATTGCCATCAGGACACGCTTTGATGTGTTTATGCTGCTGGACATCCGTGGGAGCATCGGCCCCTGCAGCTCCCTGCTCCGTGGGGCAGGGCCATGGCTCCATCCAGGCCTTGGCAGAACCCACAGAGGCACGGCTCAGCGAGGTGCTGGAGCAGGACACCACCGCCCTGAGCTGCTTCTGCACTCCAAAGTCCAGGTGACGGTACCAGCCCAGCCACGCCAGGAGCAGACGTGACTCCAAAACCACAGAATCCTGCCAGGGGTGGGGAGCTGCTGCTGCTGCTGGTGGTGGTCCCACCAGGCAGCAATCTCTCGTCCCCGTGTGTTGGGGCAGGGGGTCGGTCCCATCCATCCGGTGGGTCCACAGGTGTGTGTGGTTTCCCTCTTGCACTGCCCTCTTCCTCCCTGCCTGGGAGTCTCCCCGCCCTGTGCGGGAGCTGCTGCATTTGAAAGGTCAGCGGGCTTTGAAGTCGGCGGCTGCGGGCGGCAGAGGAGGGATCACACCTCGCTGGCATCTCCCGGCGGGTCCGTTCCCAGCCCGCCACCCGCGCCGGCCCGTGCCGCGGGCAGAGGCGCTGCCGGGGGGTGGAACGGCACACGGCCGGGCCCGTGTCACCGAGCTGTGCCTGCACCGTGTCACCGAGCTGTGCCCGCACCGTGTCACCAACCTGTGCCCGCACCGTGTCACCAACCTGTGCCCGCACCATGTCACCGACCTGTCCCCGCACAGTG
>VZRV01009367.1:127030-142854 GCA_013398115.1 Falcunculus frontatus
ACCGGAGCTCGGCACCGGCGGGAGAACCGGAGCCAGAACCGTGTAGGGAGAGCGGGGCTGAGCCCCGCGGGGGTGGCCGGAGCTCGGGGGAGCCGGAGCCGGAAAGGCGCGGGGGAGCGCGGCTGAGCCCCGCGGCGGGGCCGGGGCTCGGTGCCCCGAAGGGGGTGCTCGGGGCCGCCGGGAACCGGAGCTCCGTACCGGGGGCTGCCGCGGGGAGCGGCGCTCGCTGCCGTCGGGGGGAGCTCGGTGCCGGGGGAGCCGGGGCTCGGCCCGGCCGAGGGGCGCGCAGGGTGGCCGCGCTCCTGCTGCTGTTCTGCGAGAGCTTTTGACCGTTTTGCAAATTTTTCTCGGTTTCCTGTTTCTTGAAAGCCGGGGCCCCCCGGGGCCCCCTCTCCGGGGCGGGTCCGGGTGCTTCGCCGCAAAGCGCTGCGCGACCGTCGGGAGCAGCGGGTCGGGGCACGGGAAAAGAGCCCCAAAAGCGGCCGGGGGTGCGGGACGGAGTGGGGGGCAGCCCGTCCCGGGGGTTCGGGACCCTGCAGTGCCCCCCTGCCCCGGGGCCGAGCTAGCAGCCTCCTCCGGAGAGCCCTGAGAGGATTTTGGGGAGCGAAGGCATCGCGGCTGCTCCCACAACGGGGCTGGGAACCCTCGGAGGCAAAGTTTGCAGAAAGTTGTGTCCGGCCGGAGCGGTCCCCAGCACCCCGCTGGAGTGGTCCCCAACACCCCGCTCCATCTGCCGTGGAACACGCAGCCCCAGCGGGATGTCCCCGGGGTGCGTGGGCTCGGCACCCATCCAGGGCAGGATCTGGGTTGTGGCGGTGGCGGAGCGAAGCTGCAGTCGCTCAATGTGAAAGTGCCTCGGCTGCACACGCGTGTCGCAGAACCAGTTACCGTGAAGAGCGAGCGGGCAGAGAAGGGGAAGAGCGAGCCGGGGTGGAAATCGGAAGCGATTCTGGTACTTTCAGCGAGTTGCTGTGGTAACTCTGCAGAATTTGGCTCTGAGGGCCAGACAATGAAACCTTTACTCATAGCAAGTTATGACGGGCGACTCATTTCGTTACCGAGCTCATGGTAACTAATGGGCTCCGGGGTGGATGTTTTTTCCCAAATGGCGTTTGTCAATCAAGGGCCTGATCTGGGGTTTCTCTCTGTCAGTCCTCCTGCTGGAGGAGCAGGCGCAGCCTACCCTCAAACCTACCCTGGGTTTATTTTTAGGTGAGCCTCTCAGTGCAGGGGCCACGCAGTCCCTGCCCTCTCCATCACCCTGTGGGTGGGGGCTGATGGGGGTGCTGCACCCCCACCTCACCAGGCTGTGCAAGCACAGGGGGTCTGGGGGTCTCAGTGAGCCTGTCCCCAGCCTGGGTGACACCAGGGGATGCAGTCCCCCCACTGCCACCAAGGCCCTGAGCTGTGGCTAATGCTGTCCCTCTGTTTGCAGGTTTACGGTGCTCGCAGCTTGCCGAATCCTGCCTCAACGGGGGCAAGTGTGAAACTTCTCCCAACGGGACGGAGGTGTGCCAGTAAGTATGGAGCAGCCAGAGGATTTTCATCTCCCCCGACCAAACTTATTGACATGCATGTTGACTTTGCTTTGAAGGCTCTGGATTTAATAGGGCAAGATGCGTTTTCTTTCCTTGAGTGGCAAGAATAACCTGCTTGTGTAGGAGTCACCACGAGTTTGGCAGGATCGGGCTTTGTTCCTGGCTGGGTGGAAAAACATGGGCAAAGGGCCATGTTTTGCTGGTGTTAGCCTATGCAGACTGCCCTGCTGATGGAGCAGGAGGTAGGGCCAGCCCGCGGCGCTCCTTGGACCGTCGGGCGGGGAGGGAGGCTGTCTGTCTGTCTGTCTTCCAGCTACTCCCTCCTGGCCCTGAAGCGTTGCCTTTCAGTCCCTTGCACGCTGGAGTGACCAGTACATCTCCAATAAACACTCGGGAGAGGTTCCGTGGCATGGCTCTGGCTGCTGGAGCTGCCCCAGCGGTGTCCGTGGGCCGACGAGGCGTCTCCGGGAGAGCAGGGCACCTCCTCCTGCAGCTCTGCCAGTGCTGGTGCCAAGCTGTGGTCTAGCCTGGTGTTCCTGGTGGGACCTGGCACCCAGGTTGGGGCTTTCTCCAAGCTGATTGTGGGGAAACGGATGTGTAAAGCGTTGGGACTCTTTGAAGGACCAACCGACCCACCGCAGCGATGGCCGATTCACTCCAGGCTCCCAGGGAACAATAACCAAGAGAAATGAATAAGACTCCAGCTCCCTTTTTAAAACTATTCCGTAAAAAAAATGTGAATGGGCAAGGCTCTGTTTTCCGGCCAGATTTCCCCTCTGCCTGTTGAACACGGCCTGAGCTGCGAGCAGGCGGGGAGACGTTCCCACCCACCCCAAATTTCCAAATAGGAAGTCCTCGGCGGAGGAACCCGAAGGCATTTCCAATCCCAACCTGTTGAATGGCAGTTTCCCTTGACAATGTGTGTTGCTTTTTTTGCAAATCCGCCTGGGTGCCGTTACTCTGCCCAGTAGCCGGGCACCTCCCGCCCCCTTCTCCAAGCTGAGCCCCCCAACCCTTTGGTGCAAATAAATCAGCAAATCAATCAGGCACATGAGCAATTTAATGGACAAAGGCTGGGTCCCTTTGTGAGGCACTAATGAATGCACGCCACTTTTTTTTGCACAGAAGCCCTTACCAACGCTTGACGCTCTAAATCTTGTTTTCTTTCATTCAAAGAGCGACAGCTGGGATTCGGTCGAAATTCGGCAGCTATTGTTAAGGGAGGCAGATTAATGCTGTGTGACTAATCATGTATGGCTTCCCAGAATGCCCAACCCTCCACCCCCTCCCCAACCTTACACCCCTCCTTTTCCTTGTGGTCATTCTTTCCTTTTTTTCTTAAGTCTCTGCAACTCCTGATTTACATTTCATGTGCAGATGGTGATGGAATCTAATTAGATCTGATGTGTGCGAGCTCTATTTGGAGAAGCCTCCGAAGTTGGCTTGGGGTGGGTTGGTTTTTTTTTTTTTTTAAGAGAAAAAGTTAACTGTAAAGAACTTCTTGGTTGCTGGCTGTGCATAACCATTTCTCTCTCGGCTGCAGATGCTTCGTGAGTGCGCGTGAGTTATTTTTACAGGAGCACAAGGTGTGTGCTCTGGGTGTGTTAAAGCTCTTGTCCCGTGCGGGGCGATGGGGGCAGATATTGGAGGTACAGCCAGACTGAAGGAGGTGCAACTTCCTGAGTTACCTGATAGCCGCTCGCAAAATCCTGGTTTTTCACTTTGTTTGAATATCTCTTGACGAGGAGTTTTGCTTCCAAGCTTCTTAAACAAAGCAGAGCCAAGAGCACAAGATACCAGACGCAGAAAAGCTTGGCACTGCCCTTTGGCGCCTGCGTGAAATGCACCATTTTGGCTGCTGGCCACATCTCTGCTCGGCCTGGCACTTAACAAAGTTTGGCCATAAAGCCCCTTTGTGCTGCCCCCACAAATCCAATTAGAAAGTGGAGTGAAATAAATAGCGTACGAGGGGGACGCTGCTCCGGAGGACGAGCGTCCCGGCGCTTGTGGCAGGAGAGAGCTCGTTGGGTTACGTGGAGCCGGCTCTGATAACTCCAACCCCGGGTTATCAGCCCTGTTACGGAAAGGGAACCGCCGCTGCGAGACCAGGAGCTTTCTCTGCCTTTTATTATTTTACAGGGATAGTTTGTAAAGCTCCAGGTGCCTTATCTTGCTTGTCCCTTTGCCAGGCAGTGCAGAGCACGCAGGGCTGTAATTGAATGGAGGGGACCAAGCGTTGGATTGGAGGGCTTGAGACAGAAGCGCCCTAATTAAGCTCCTTTGGAGCTGCTTTCCCTCTTGGCTGGGTTATCCGGGTCTTTCAGAGCAGGAAGAGTAGCAGCAGAGTTTTGTGGGTCTTGCACAGACCCCAGCTGAAGGCACCGAGTGTTTCTGTCGCAGAGCTGGAGCTTTAGAAGGTCCAGGCTGGAGCTGGTGGCTGCTGCAGGGCTTGGCACATGAGGCTCCGTGGTGCTGGGGAGCTGTGGCATTCCAGAAAAGGCACTCGCCTTGGACTAAGGCATTTTCCCAGACTAAATGAGAAGGATTTTCCAAGAGGTCGTTTTGACTTCTAGTGATAGCTCCTAATTAGACTGTTGGATAACTCTAGTTTTGACTGGCATCCCTGCAAATGAGCCGGGCTGATTTTAGCTCCCTGTGCCATGTGACGTTTATTCCCAGGACCTCCCTTGCTCCGCTAGTTAAAAGCAGATGGCATCGAAAGAGGGCTGGAGCTTCCAGCCCTTCTCCACCAGCCTCTCACCATTAAAGCCAGAGGAGCTGTGCCTGGCCTCTCCTCTTGCTCAGAGAAGCAAAAGAGACGGCGAGGGGAAAGAATAAGTTAAATTAATCACCGGGCTTGTGCTGAAAAGGGGGAAAAGTCGGTTTGCTAAAGTACTTCCTCTGTTTATGAATCAGCGCAGCGTTGTCGTTCAGCCAGGGCAATGGCTCCCGAGCTGGTGCCCGTTGCCACCATCAGCTTCCACGGGCAGCTGGCCAGAAACATGGGAAGAAGCATTCTGAGGGGGGCTGTAGCGGGAAGAGGTGATTCTTTTAGCTCAAAACTCTTTCAGGAGACAACCAGGAAGGCAGAGGAGTGATGTGAGCCCCGCGAGTTTCTGTGCCCTTCAAGTTGTTCAACTGCTCAGTCATTGTTATCTCATTGTAAAGGGCGGAAGTTTCCTTCTGGTTTGGTTTTTCTCATGTGCTTTAACCCAACGTTATTTCCATGAAATAATAACAAAGAAAAAATGCAGTCTCGGTGCTGGAGAGGAAGAGGGTGGAGTGTTGAACAATCAACCAGAGGAAGCTCTTAAAGAAGTAGACGAGCAGTGATTCAGCCATGTTGAGAACTCTTGATGGCTCTTTTGAGTCTGATCTCATTCTCGGAAAGAACAAGGTGGAAATGGGTAAGAGGGGAGATTAAAAATACCAAAGTGTCACCTGTTGTGGATTCCAGTGGAAGAGAAACTGAAGCCCAGCTGCTGAGGTCATTGGGACAGCAGTGGGGGTTTTAGCTCTTGTCTAAAAGAATCTGTTTGTATCTCTGCTCTCTGTGAGGCGTCTCGATGGTTATCAGTTGTCTCAGGTGGTCCCACTCACTCCTGCTCTGTCACTTTGGCATTGTTTTGCTTGGATTGAGGTTTTTTGCTTGGTTTTTCTCACGGCTTGGATACCTGTGGTGGCCAGAGGATTGTCCTGTGTGACCGGCATGGGATATGTTTGAGAGGAGATTTCTCAGTAGGTCCCTCGGCAGCACCCACAGCACAGAGATGAGCAGGAGAGATGGGGTGATGCAGAGGGGCTCAGGAACTCACAGTGATCTTCATCACCTGAGATTAGTGGGGTTATTCCCCACCAGGTACTCTCAGCTGTGTGCTCACAGAATGGTTTGGGTTGGAAAGGACCTTTAAAAGTCACGCAGGGGCATCTTCAATTTTCGTGGTCTCGTGGTGTGAAGCAGTGCATGGGGCTCTGCTCCCTGGGACTGGAGGTCACTCACTTCGTGGTATTGGGTATGTTTTATTCCACCAAAATCTCTTCCATCTCAACACCTGACTCGCTGTCTTCCTTCCTGCTGGCAGCCAGAACACGTCCATTTGTTCCAGCTGATACCTCACACCTGGCCTCACCTCCTGGGCTGTTATGGTTTCTTGTATGTAGCATGAGGGTGACACGTATAAGTCACTGCAAGACCAGGCTATTCACCAATTAAGGGCTCGGACAACATAATCAGGAGGCAGTTAGCAAGTTTTAAAATAACATTGTTTGGAAATTAACCTGCTTTTTCCAGGCCTGGGGGTGTGGTGACCCTCGTTTTGCTCGTGTTGGTTGGTGTCCCAAGTGGTAGCGGCGTGTGCACATGAGTGGAATGTGAATTTTATAGAGCATCAGCGTGTTTAACGAGGGAGTAGCCTCGGGGTGCACTTAGGGAGAGCTGGTGAGCTCTGGATCTGGATGGAGACTTCTCTGTGGTTAACGTGCTGCCAGGTGAAGGTTTTGCACCGTGTGTTGGGGCCGCAGAGTGGAAGAGCCTCTGGGACACAACTTAAACCCCCCTGGGAAAGTAGACCTCTGCAGTGGGGTCTTGGTTGAGTCCTGCCTTCTTTCCAGTGGCCAGAAAGGTGTTCAGGGTCCCCTGCTCTGCTCAGGGCTGTATCCAGCCATCCTTGAGGACCTGCCAGGCTCCTGCCGCTGCCTGGGATGGGGCAGCACCGAGGGGCACTTGAGCTGCTCACTCACTGCTCCCCAAACTGGGCTGTTCCTGCAGCTCTTTGCTTTGTGTTCAGGGTTAGAAAGACCAGCAGGCTGGAGAAGGGATGGTCTGGGGTGATTCCAATTTCTTCCCAAATGGTGTTTTCACCTCATTACATGCCTGTGGCACGTGGAGCTGAGCCCCTGAAGGATGGTGCTGCATCCACCCATCCCAGCAGCTGTGCCCAAATCCCATCGATCCCTGATGCTGCCTTGCTGCACGGTGCCCTCATGAGCCTGGATTTGCTGCAGCCAGAGTTCTGGAATGAGCACAGAAATGCTGCTCTGGTGTCAAGGGGGAATGTTGCAGTTTTGATTCTTGGGTATCTGAATGTGGAGGCACCCAGGAGCAGAGAGGTGTGAGGGTGGACTTTGTAACACAGCTCCCATGTGTGATGTTGGGAAGTCTTTGAGGCACCCTGCTGGTCCCAGTGACATCAGACCACGGCAGCTCCCCAGGACAGTTAGAGATGCCCACCTGGGAACTCCCCAGTGTTTAACATCTGGGTCTTGCTGGTAGAGCAGCTCAGTGCTGCTTCCAGCTGAGCATCTGGCTGGGTGTTGATGGTGCCTGTTCACACCTGGGCACCCACATCTGGACTCTGCCTTCCTCTAGTGCACATCTGGTGGGTCAGGTGCTCTCCTGTCACCTCATGCTGGCAGGTCCCCCGTGGGCAGGGTCTGTGGTACAGGACGGTGTTGGGGTTTCCACATATCTCAAGCAATTTGCTGGTGGTTAATTGGGTGATCGTGGAACTGTGGAATAGTTTGGGTTGGAAAGGACCTTAAAGATCTCGTTCCACCCCCTGCCATGGGCAGGGACACCTTCCACTAGCCCACGTTGCTCCAAACCCTGTCCAACCTGGCCTTGGACACTTCCAGGGATGGGGCAGCCACAGCTTCTCTGAGTAACCTGATGATGATGCTGGAAGTTCCCACTGGTAAATGCAGTGCTTGGTGTGAGACATGCAGGAATAAAACCTCTGTGAGGTGTTGGAGATGGGGGAGAAATGTTTGGCCAGGTCATATGGGGAGCTCTGCCCCCCAAAAATAATATTTTCAGTTGGAAGGAACCTACAATGATCATTGAGTCCAACTCATGGGGCAGGACTCGTGCCCACCACCTCACTGCAGAGGGGTTCGTGCCATGCTTAAAGCCAGCCATACCCAAAATCAGTTCTGTTGGGAATCACAGAATACCCTGAGCTGGAAAGCACCCACAAGGATCATTGAGTCCAGCTCCTGGCCCTGCACAGAACCAGCCCAAAATCCCAGCGTGTGCCATGGGAGCAGGATGCTGGTGAGAAGCGAGCTCGGGGTGTTCCTCCCTCGCACAGCAGTAATTAACATCTGCTTTAAGCTCTCACCCGTCACGTCCTCCCCTTCCCCCCATGGCAGCCTGGAGTTAATATTGGAAAAGCCAGTTAAACAGTTAATGTTTAGGCCATGGTTATTAGGCCCTTGCACATTTCCAGCAAAGGGAGCCGAGTTGCATTTTAATGGGAAACTTTCATGCTCAGTCAAGTTGCAAAAATTTATTTGCGCCGAAGTCATTTTCTTTTAACAAGTTTTCACCCTAATTCCCTTCCCCAAAACCTGAATTTAATGGTATTTATATGGGAAATGGATTTATTAAGTTTTAATGATGCTATAACGGTACCCTTATTTAATAGAAGGGGCACCCTGCAGGCAAGTGGCCTGGTGGTGGTGGGCTGGGAGGGCTGGGTGCCAGAGGGGCACCCCGGGGCTGGGGGAACCTGTTGCTTTGGGCTTGATTTGAAGTCACCATGGCTGAGAGTGGCAGTGCCAGGTTTGCTTCTACCCCTCTGGGCTGTGCATGATCTGTTGTCAGGACTGAGCTTGGCATCCTGCTGCCGATTCCTCCTCGTCCTCTGTGGCTCCTGGTGTGATGTGACACTACCTGTGCCTGTCACAGCTGTCCCCGAGAGGAGCATGGAAAGGAGCTTTGGCGCTGTGGCTTTTGGCTTTGTCAGCTGCTCTGTCCCATGTCAGTGGGGTGAGGGGGACCCCGAGAGCCACGCACTCCCTGCTGGCAACTCTGCCTGGGGATTTTTGAGTGCCCAGTGATTCACTTGAAGGAATTTTCTGCTGTCCATGAGCAGCTGTGAAGGTGAGCATATCCCCAGCACTCCTGCCCCTGCTGGAGCATCCCTGCTTGGAGGGAGGGGAACAGGATGAGACCCTCCCAAAGGCACTCATGGATGGCTAACCCATGGGATGGCTCCTCTGGAGCAGGTGGAGGAACGTGGCTGTCCTCTGGGATGTGCAGCACCCGCAGCTTTGGGGCGGGCTGGGAGAGTGACCCCACAGGGGAGCAGCCCCGGAGGAGGGGATGCCTGTCCCCGGCCCCCAGCCCCTATTAAAATGTTAGACACAGACCTCCAAGTCAAAAGGCAGGGCGACAGACGGCCCTTTCACAGGGCCTGCTGCTCCCCACAAAAGGGGGGTTTCCAGGGGAGGGGGGCAGGAATGCGGGCTGCGGCCGGAGGGCAGAGCCGCCACCATTGTCCCTGCTCCCTCGGCGAGGGCGTCATGTTGACACAGGGATTTCTGCCGGCAAAAGGTGTCGGAGGCAGAGGTTTCCCTCCCTCTCTCGCCGTTTCCTTGGTTAAACTTGGCAGCAGCAGAAATCCCGGGATACAGATCCCGGGGAGCTGATACGCGTCTGCTCCTCGGGTGTTTTACGTCCCTCGGCACATGGTTTCCAAGTGGGCAAGAGTTTTGTTGTTAATACCTATTTTTGGGAGCTTTGTTTGTGAAGGGAGACCGGCAGCTCTGTGGCTGTGAGGTTGAGGGGAGCTGGAACCATCCATGTCTGGCCATTGCCACCTTTGCCCTCATCCCCATCCCACCGAAACATCCCCAGCAGGAATTGCTCCGGCTTTTGGTTGGCTTTGTGCCACAGGGGCACCCGTGTGTGCTCTGCAAAACCCCCCTCTCCTCCTTGTTTATAAATATCAGGGCTAAATTTAGCTTGTTTAAACTTTTGGTGGCTGTTCAGATCCTAATCGTAGGTTTTATGTTCAGGATTAGACGAGTGGGATGGTGGGGTCACGAGTGGGAGTTTTCCATATTTGGCTCTGGGGCAGCGCGGTGTTTAGCCAAAACTTGGTTTGAGGGGGAAAGGGGGAAAAAAGAAAGGGTCCATCATCACATAGTGAGGTGGTGGCACTGGGGCTTTGTGGGTGCCAGAGCTCTGGGAGCACAGCAGAGTGAATTCAACCTGCATGGGCAGCAAATGTTGGGTCCAGAGCTGGGGGAAACCAGCTTTTACCCCAAAAGGGGTGTGGAGGGAAGAGTGACCTCAGGCACCAGCAATGCTGGGCTGGCGGGCAGCCTGTGGAGGTAAAAATTCCTTATATCCCCCAAATTCTGACTTTTTTCTTCTGCTGGCTTAAAGAACAAAACATTATTAAAGGGGAAAAGTTTAGAAATGAGGAATCAGAGCTGGGAGCAGTTGCAGGGAGTGCTCTCAGATGCCACAGGGGCCGGGTGCCATTCCAGTGTCTGATGGGTGCTGTGGGTGCTTGCTGGGGGACCTGCCCCAGGAAAGTCACACGGGTGGGTGATGGCACCATGTGCCAGCCTCAGCCCAGGCTGTGTTCCCTGGGGATCCTCTGCTGGAAGCACATCCTTCGTGGTCACCCCATCAATGGGCTCCTGCAAGAGAAGGAGCAGGGGCTGGGACGAGCGGAGTGAGCTCCCACAAACAATGGGGCTGTGCAGCTTTGCACCGGCAGAGGATATAAAAAACATCGACTGGGGAAAACAAATATTTCATAGCAGCCATTGTTGAGGGTGGGAATGAGGCGAGTTTTGTCTTGGGCTCTTCCTTCGACATCTTTCATGTTTGTTGTGAATGAAGCTCCATTGAAAGGCAGCTCCTTCCCAGGTAGCCAGTTACCACCCGTGAATAGCCTGGCCACTCTGCTTAGTAATGGGATTATATTGTTTTTCATTACAATGGGAACTTTGATTCCCAAACTGTCCTGACTAATGTCTGCTTAAGAAACAAAGCCATTTTTTTTTTTTCCATCGTAGGAGGAACAGGGCTCTAGCATGTTTTTTCCCCACTCCTGTCCACGAGTATATCCAGCTTTGGGAATTCCTTTCGTTTCTCTCCAGATGAAAGTCTGGATCTTAAAATCTCAATTAGATGACTTGGGCTAGGTCAAAAATGAAATGGAACAAGAAAAAAAAAAAGAACACATCAAAGACTTGGGATTGCAGTTTGCTTTTTTAATTAAACAAGAATGGAGATCTGCTCTTGCTTTTATTAACCTGATGTCACTTGGAGTAACCTGCTGCTTTGCCAACCACCTCCCTGTGTGAAACTCTGCTTTTTTCCCAGGCTGGTGTCCCAGAGTGTTTAATAAAGCAGGACCTGGATGAGACTTCTTAAAAAACCACCACTTAGGTCTTGTGCTGGGTTTTGGTACTGGGAGCTCCGTCGCGGCTGCCGGAGGTTTCTGTGGGGCTGTGCCGGCGCCGGGGCAGCTTTAGGGTGCATCACCCAGTCGGGGGTGCCCCACATGGGTGAGGGCATCTGGGGCAGCTCTGCCTCCATGCCTTGGCTCTCCTGGCAGCTGTGGTGAAGCCTTTGGTTTCTCAACAGCCACCTGTGCCAGAAGGCACCGAGCGAAGCTGCAGGTGAGGTGTGGCACACCCGGCTGTGCCCGCTGCCAGAGGGGGCTCCAGCAGCCCCCCAGCCCCTGGCTGCCAGGGAACAGGGAGCATCCACAGCCCCATGTGCCCCAGGGAGGTCAGGGCAGCATCCGAAAGTATTCCTTGTCTCCCTGCACTCATTTCCTTCTGCAGGCTCCTGGTGATGCCAGGTGAGGAGGTGGGGGCAGAGAGCAGGGTGCTGAGCTCTGATTGCCCAGCAGGATCGTTTTCCAGACCCCCCTGCCTTCCCCTGGCTCCAGAGTGTGCTCCTGTGTCGGCAGGACGTTTCCAAGGCATCCTGGAGGCTGTAGCATGCACCTGTTGCTCCATGCATCACGGGAGGGATCCTTGGGTAATGAGAATGAATGGAATAAGACGGAGTAAGAAGCAGGTCTCTTCTCTCGGGGACATGGAGACATATCCCCAAGCACTGGCCTTTTCTCTGGTCAGACTGGAGCCAGGGGAGATCAGGGTTCCCTGGGCTGGCAGCGAGCAAACGTGTCTTACGGGGAAGGGCGTGACTTCGGGAGAAAGCTGGGGCGTTGCTCCCAGGCTGTGCCAGGCAGGGAGCCACTGGCACAACTGGAAAGGTGACTCCTGTGCGTGGCTGCCTGATGGAAAGCAGGCTCCCTACTGCCCGGGCTCTGCAGCTGCTGGGGCACAGGGGAGGTGTGGGGCAGGGGGTTGTGGTTCCCTCTGTCAGCCCGAGGATGACGGTTACCCCAAGAGGTGTGGGGACAGCGGGGCAGGGCCGTGTCACCACTCTGCACCTGGCAGCAGCCTGCAGGGGCTGTGGGCTGTTGTGCAGCTAAGGGAGGCTCTCCTGCGGGTTGTTTCTCCTGCCCTCAGCTGTTGCCAGCAAACATGTGAAATCTGAGTGTCCTGCTCACGTTCGGCCGCTTGCTTCGCTCCAGGGGTCCCGACCACGCTGGCACAGCCATCCGCAGGTCACGCAGCACATTTGCTGCTGCACGGGGCTCTGGGGGTGTGATGGTCCCTCAGGGGGACCCTCTGCACCACTCAAGGTCACAGCTGTGGTCCTGAACCTTCTGCGTGCTGGGGGGGCTCTGCCTGAGACTCTGGGGCTCATTGGAGGTGGCTGTTCCGAGCCATGGGTACCATGGAGCAGAGAATGGCATCCCCCAGCCCAGCCTGTTGGGGTGGGGGCTGCTCCCCATGGTGGGAGACCCTACACCCAGCACCAGGGAGTGCCCTGGTCCCATTAGTCTCAAGTGCCCCCAAAATGGTGCTCGAGTAAAGACCTGAGCCTGCCCTGCTCAGCTTTCCCACGCTGCTCATACCTTGGGGAAAACAACCACAGCCGTTTATGCTTCCAGCAGCTGAGGGTGAGGAAGAGGTTAGGTGATAGCAGAGCAGATAAGAGGCATCCTGGATGTGGGGCCAGGGATGGGGCTCCCCACCAGCCCCCCTGTCCCCTCCTGCAGTGTGGGGCTGCCCCCTGAACCTCCCCCTCTATGGGATGGGCATGGGGGCCAGCCTGTGCACGTGCTCCAGTTTACACCTGGTTCCCATTTTGATTGTTGGCTTTTTTTGTACTTTTTAAGCCCAGAGTGGGTTTTACCTCCAGCCCTGCCACGGTCTCGGGGTCCCTTGGGAGGATGCGCTGGGGCCGGGCAGGAGATCAGTGGGTGGTGCGAGCTGTGGGGTGATGCAGGCTGAACCCCACACCCCGGGCATCCCCCGTGCACCTCTGAGACACCCCCTACCCCCGGGCTGTGCTTGTGCAGGGCTGTGCATCCTGGATTTGAACAAAGCCCCCGTGCCACCATGCGGGAGCCGTGCCGGGGCTGGGCTGCGGGAGCGCCTGGGTGTCATCTGTGCTGGCCGTGGCAGATGGCAGCTTAGTGCAGAAAGGAAAACATTAGTCTTGGGTCAGAGGTCGCAGAAACATCTGCCTCGGGATGCTTTCAGTGCCCGCATTGCTGCGGAGGGACAAAACCTGTTGCTGGTGGGTTGGAGGAGAAGCCTCGCACGCCGCGAGCGGGGACGGAGCGAACAAAGGGCTGGCAGCGCCAGAGCCACACACGGGGAGCACCCAGAGCAGAAACCACAGGCTGGGGGGGCTGGCATGGGCACCCCAACTCTGCCAGCACTGCTGGTGGGGCCAGGAGGGTGCTGGAAACTGTGGCAGCCCAGCAAGCAGAGGTGTAGAGCAGAGCTGAGGCAGCAGCGCTCGTTGGCTCTGATACTCGTGCAGCTCATTCATGCTTTTGATGATCTGATCTGCTGAGCTCTCCTGGAGCCTCGCTGGAATAGCTGCAGCGTTGGGCCACTGCTTGTAACTCCTTGAGGATGTGCAGCAGACACAACAAATGCACGTGCCCGTGCTGAGCAGATCCAGATTTGGCCCAGGCTCGGTGCTGGGAGCAGTGGGAATTTGGGGCCGCTGTTGCTGTTCCCAGGCTGTCCCCAGGGACTGCTGTCTGACCTTGGACAAGGCCTTCTCCATCACCCTTCACACTGGCCATGAATCATGCAGATTTATGGGCCGGCAGCTCGGTGCATTATTAATGGTGTCCCCCCTCAGCACAGTTTGCACTCGGATGCTCATTCCGAGGGGGAAGACACATCCCAGCCTGGTGCTGTGGGAATCCAGCTCCCAGCCTCTGCCTGACCCCCCGAAACAAAAAAAGCCACCGGGATGGCCGGCAGCCCCAGACACCCAGGGGGTGTAAATCAGTGTGTTCACCCCTGCAAGGAGCACCCTCATCCACAGGGGTGGGGACCCACTGCTGTCCCCTGTCCTGCCCAGGTCACAGCCTGGTCCCTCGGTGGAATGGAACACGCCCCAGAAGTGTAGAGTTGAGAGGTTGTCTGGTGGAATGGTGCTGGGAGAGGGGGCATTGTGTGTTGGAGCAGGGCTTGGCCATCACTGGGATTGGGATTGGGATGGGGATGCCGTCACCCTCCCTCAGTGGCTAAAATGGAGCATTTGATGACTCCTCAGCAGGTTAATGAGTCAACGGAAACACTGAGGGAGACACGCTGGTATTTTTATCCATTCCTGCCTGGTTTGGGAACGGGGTGCTCATCACGCCTGGAGCTGGGACTGCGTCCACAGCGGCCTCTCTGGAGCTTTCACAGAGGCTCCTCAGGACCCTGGGCAGCTTGGCCACAATTCACCGCCTCAAAGCCGCTTTCTAATGGCCCTCCTGAGCTGTTTTGATCCTGCAGCACCCGCCCTGTCCTCTGCCAACACATATATCTGTAATTAAAGCCGAGCTTTAATGTCTCCTATGCTAATTTCCATGAGCTGCTTGGGGTTTGGTTTGGGTAGCCCTGGCTTGGGAAATGCCAAAGGAAAAACCACAGGGTGATCTTCACCTGGCTGAGCCCGCAGGGACATTGCATCCTCCACGTCTGCTCACCTGGAATCCCTGACACCAGCTCATGTTTTTTACAGAAAATGAAGCTCAGCTCCCTGGGCTGAGCTTTAGGAGAGGTTTTTAGTCCCTGGAGAAATGGTGAGGTTGTAGCACACAGCTGGGAGTTGAACTTAGCTCTGCTGAATCCAGCCTTTCCAGACCTGGAAAAGTTGGAAAATAACTACAACTTGGATTGCCCTGATTCTTCACCTGGTTTTTGATCTCATGCTTTGCATGTGAGACTTGTCTCCAGGCTTTCCTCTGCAGCCAGGACTCTCTGAATCTGCTGAGGTCGCTGGGCTTTGAAATGCAGCTCCAGTCTCTGTCAGTGAGTGAGCTCCGGGACCCGTGAGGGGAGGGAACGGTGGAATTCATCCTGTGGCTTCAACCACAGCCAGGAACGTGCTCTTCCCTGCTTGTCTCAGACGTGCTGTTGCAGAGAGGGCAGGAATAGCCTCGTTCTGTGCAGAAGCATCTACAGAAGATGCAGGAGCGGTGTGGAAGCTGCTGGGTGTGAGGGAGGAGGATGTCCTGGGCGCTGCCTTGTGAAAAGAAACCGAGATGATTTAGAAACTGTGGAAGGATTTGAGAGGTTCCCCATGCTGGGAGCTGGTGTGTGCAGTGGGTGTGTGATGTTGGGAGTTGCTGGGCAGGCACAGAGGGTCTGTGCTGCACAGCCCCACGTGGCACGGTGGAAACTCCTCCGTGGTTTAGAGCAGTGACTGCTGGATTGGAAGGGTGCCTGTGCTGTATTGCTTTTTTCCTGGAGATTTGCTGGGAATACCCCTTTCTGGGAGGAGAAATGTGGAGCTTGAGCCTATCCTGGGCCACGTGTGCCCATCTCGGCCCTTCCAAGCTGAACCCTTCCCTGCCATCTGCTGCACTCTCCTCGCTTCTGGAGCTGATTGTGGCCATAAATCAGCTCTTGACACAAACGAATAGAAATTAATTTAAAAATAGTCTACCACCTCCGTGAAACTTGAGGGGTTTCCTGAAGCATAAGCCTGGAAAGCACCTGAGCAGCCCAGCCAGGCGTGAGGAAGCCCCCAACCCTGGCACTGCCAGTGACCCCAACCCGCCCTGTGCCTCCAGGCAGGGGCTTCCCAGTCCTTCAGGCTTCTTCTTCCAATCACTAATTAACCTCCTGGCTAATAGCCATGCCCAGATTCAGGCTGGGCTTTGCTTTGGTTTCCCATCCGTGTGCTCAAACCCCCACTTGCCTGCGCTGGAGTTGGAAAAGGTCCCAAAAACTAATTGGGTGGGGGGCGGCGTTGGGCTGTGTGCCCTTCTCCCCGACCTCACAGTGCGGGAACCCCAATTCCAGAGAGCCCTAGTGGCCCCCTGGGATGCCGAGCATCCCCTCCTTGTCCCCCAGCCCCGTGTCCCTCTCCCATGGTGGCACCACCGCGCTTCCCGCGCTGCCACCGGCGCTCTTTGTCCAGCATCACTTTTTTTTTTTTTT
>VZRV01009367.1:143539-167703 GCA_013398115.1 Falcunculus frontatus
AGGGGAAGAGGGGGAGCGGGGCTGAAACGTGGTCTTGCTGCCGGCAAAGCGTGGTGGCTCCGGGCTGGGGCGGCCGAGGGTGGGGTTTGCTGGTTGTGCTTCACTGGAGGAGCCCCACGGTCTTGTTTTGGGGGTTGCAGGTGACTGCTGTGCTCTGCAGGATTCCCTGGGACCCCCCTGCTCACTCCCTTGCCACGGGAGCCTCGGAGGCTGTGCACAAGGCTCAGGAATGTGAAATCCCACCACATCTGATGGCAACAGGTGTGAGCTCGTGGTGCCCTGAGCCCGACCTGCCACAGCACCGTGGGGACCACAGTCCCCCAGTGCCCGGATGCTGTCACCTTCTCCACCCATCACCTCCAGCTGGGGTTGCCCTACCCTGAGCTGCTGGCCGTGCAGGATCCCAGGTTTATTTCTGCTCTCGAGGCCTCTGGTAGAAGCCCGTGAGCTGAGCGTGGTGCACGCTGCGGTGGCATTGCCAGCGTGGTGTGGGACAGCAGTGTGCCAGCACTGTCTCACTCCTCCCATGCCCTACTCACCCCATGGCTGCTTGGCACAGCCCAGCCAGCACAGAATATCCCCTTTGGAAGAGCTGTAATGTGAGCAGAGAGGGCTGGGGACAAAACCTGTGGTGGCATCGCGTGTTGCAGATGGGATACAAGAGACGCCGTGTGGGAGGGTTTGTGCCTCATCCCTGGGATTTTTTGGTGTCAGGTGCACAGCTTTGCTGCATCCTCACCTTCCCCTCTCTGCAGGGTCCTGCCAGCCACACATCCTGCCCAGGCCCACCAGGATGGCTGGTGGGATTTGTCCTAGGGGCATATCCCTGGTGCCAGCTCCAGTCCTGCTCCAGCCCCAGGTGGCCAGTGGTGACAGATGGTGAAGCCGGTGGTGGCATCAGGGGATTTTTTCTCAGGGCCCCCACACAGAGGGATGCAGCAGCCAGGGCCACTCACCCTCCTTATGCAGGGTTTGGCTTTGGGGAAGCTCTCAGCTGACTGCGAGGAGCAGGAGCGTGTCCCACCTGTTGCCAGCCAATGCCGAGCCCCTGCTTAATTGTGTTTGAGCGATTTAGGATGGAGGGAGGATAAAAATAGCCCTGGTGAAGCAGAGACCCCGGCGTGGGCAGGCACAGGCAGGGAGCAGGGCTGTCCTCATGCTGCCTGGCCCCGTGGATTTGGTGTGGGTACGGGAATGCTCCTCTTTCCCCCACCATGAGTCCCTCATGCCTCAATTTCCTCTTCAGCGGGGAAGGGAGGGAGCAGAATCTCCCTGCGATGAGACGCAGGATGTCAGCGCCGCGGCTGTGGTTGTGCAAGTCAGCACAGGCCCTTCCATGGGGGACGCCTTTGTTCCCAGCACCTCTTTCATCTTCCTCTTCCCAGCCCGGAGCAGCCAGGGCAGAGCCTCGCCGCTGCCAAACCCGACATGCGGGGCTGGGCCGGTCCCCGGGGCTCTCGGTGCCCCTCGGCCGCTCAGGGCCATCCCACTGACGCCGCATCTCACCCCTGCCAGGTGTAGCGGTGCCTACGTGGGCGAGCGGTGCCAGCTGCCCAACCCCTGCCTGAGCTCCCCCTGCAAGAACGCCGGCACCTGCACCGCGGTGGTGCGCGGCAGCACCGTGGATTACACCTGCGCCTGCCGCCTGGGCTTCACCGACGAGCTGTGCCTGACGCCCCGTGACAACGTCTGCCTCAGCAACCCCTGCCGCAACGGCGGCACCTGCGACCTGCTGACGCTCAGCGAGTACAAGTGCCGCTGCCCACCCGGCTGGTCAGGTGAGGGGTGGCACCTGGGGACACGGTCAGGGCGGGAGGGATGGCCTGCAATAGGGGTTAGCCCTATAGGGGTGGGGAGCTGCCTCTGATTTTAACTTCAGAGAGGTGGGGAGGGTGGTCTGCAAACCTGAGTTGGGGTTTGGGTGTGTCCCAGCTGGGGGAGCTGCGGCCCTACTGCACAGTGGGGTTTGAGGTGGGGGAATTTGTTACCGCCAGCCCCAGATCCAGCTCTGCACCGTGGTGTAGATCGCTGCCAGCAAGAGCTGAGCTGCTGTTTGCATCCTCACCCTCCCTCCCTGCCCTCCCCAGGTAAAACCTGCCAGCAGGCCGACCCCTGTGCCTCCAACCCTTGTGCCAACGGGGGCCAGTGCGTGCCCTTCGAAGCCCACTACATCTGCCGCTGCACCGCCGGCTTCCACGGCGCCAACTGCAAGCAGGACGTCAACGAGTGCAACATCTCCCCGCCCGTCTGCAAGAACGGGGGCAGCTGCACCAACGAGGTGGGCACCTACCAGTGCTCCTGCAAGCCGGCCTACACCGGGCAGAACTGCGAGCACCTCTACGTGCCCTGCAACCCCTCGCCCTGCCAGAACGGGGGCACCTGCCGACAGATCGGAGACACCACCTATGACTGCACCTGCCTGCCAGGTAAGGAGGGAAAGGGGTGGGGGACCCTTTTGCAGTGCCTTTGTCCACCCTAAATGAGTAGCGCCCGAATTTCCAGCAAGTTGTGACTGTGGGAGGGGCGAAACCCTCTGGCTGTGGGCTCGTTGTGCCACGTGCTTTTGGGAAGACGTCGGGCAGCGATGCCCGAGGAGGAGAGTTCATCTGGGGGCTTTATATACTTTGTGCTTCACCAAAATAGCTCTTCCAAAACAACTGTTTGAGCAGAGGCCCCTGTGCGGATGCTCATATTCCAGAATAAGAGTGCCTTTTTCCGCTTTAGCTTAATCCACTTCCAGAATGGAATAATTAGCCCGGAATAGCTATTTTGGAAAGTTTCCGAGTGCTAATGGAGCTGGGGAAGGAAGACCCTCTCTGTGCTCGCTGCTGCTCCCTCCGGCAGGCTCTGGAGCAGCCCAGCGGGATTGCAGCCTCCGGCATGGAGGGTGCCTGTGGAGGGGCCTGGTGGGGGCTGTCCTGGGAGCTCAGCACCCTGGAAGGGATCTTGGCACCCTGGAAAGGAGCTTGGCACCCTGCAAACCCCGGAGAAGAACAGCAGCTGTGACAGGGCCCCCTGACCCCAGCAAGCCCTTTCACTTCTGCCCTCGGACAGCGGGTCTGCAGCGCAGTCAGGGCAGGGAGCAGAAGGGACTGAGCAGCTCCACGCTCCCCCCGTCCCTGGGTCAGCTGGAGAAATGAAACCATGGAGTTTCAGCCCAGGGCCACGCTCAGACCAGGTTGTGTTTGCTGGGATGAGCGCTGCTCCTCACCCGAGCCAGCCACACTGGCCAGCTGTGGCAGATGTGGAGGGGATGCACCCGCCCTGTCCCTGGGAAGGAAGCTGTGGGCAGCACTACCTCAGCAGCTGCCTGAGGAGTCTCTTGTGGGATTGGTTTGATCCTCTGGTCACCCATAGTCCAACAGTGGCCAGAGCAGGATGAGGGCTGGGTGGCTTCTCTGCTCTGCACCCTGGGCACGGCTTGGCATTGCCACAGGGAGCTCCAGCCTCCCTCCCTCCCTCCCTGCCCCATCTCTGCTGGGGACGTGGCATCAGGATGGGGATGGGGTCTCCCAGGTGGCACAGACCCCCACATCCTGCTGGCAGCCAGCCCAGCTTAGGGGAAGATAAGATATCCCTGTGAGCAGTGTGGGGGATCTTGTCATGATGTCTGACACAGGTTCAGAGGTTCCATCCCCTTCCCAAAGTTTTCAGCTGCAGTAACTCAGGAATCTCATTAACCATCCAGAACGGATCCCTGCAGGATCTCCTGCCTCACCTCCACCCTTGCTCACCCAGGCTGGAGCAAAGCTCCTGTCCTTAGGGACAGTGAGGTGTGGGGCTGACCGGGCAGGGAGTGCCAGGAAGGAAGCCTTTCCTTGCAGGATGAGCTCCCGGGGGCGATGCTCCATTGGAGCAGCTCGGAGCCTGGGAGGGGCAGGTGGAGGTGGCAGGAGGAGCTGTGCTGGCCCTGCCCTGCCATTCTGCTGACGAGGCACTTTCCCTGAGCAGCCCGAGCGTCGGGCACAGTGGGGTGAGGCATGGCCCTGGGGGAGATCCCTGCTCCCGGCAGGATCGGCGCTGTCACGCCCAGCTGCGGCTCCAGTGGGCCGCTTCCAGAAGATTTGCATCTTGCAGGAGCTGGTTCACCTCCCGTGGGGTGGCACAGCCCCTGCTCCGGGGGATCAGGGGGTCCCTCAGCACCTCCTCCATCCCACACGGTGCAGGAGCTGCACCAGCAGCAGAGGCAGAGGGACGGGGGGCTGTTCCTCATGATAAGGGGGTGATTGATATGCTGGTATGTGGCACAGCAAACCTGGAACAATGTCCCCTTTTCATTCCCGGAGAGGCCTGGCCCTACCGGGTTTCTTCAAGTTAAACTAATCTTGGCTGTTTTATCGTGCCATCGCTGCAGAATGTAACCCTGAGTTTAAAGTAATTGCCGTACTAATTACTCATTTGGATGGTTCAAAATGAGTTAATCCTGGTGTCTAGGACATTGTGAGTTATTGCTGCTCAGGCTCAGCCCAGCTGCTAAAAAATGAGGTGCAAATCAATGTTATCTGCTCTGGACTCCTACCAGCAATCATAAAAAGCTGTGGATGCTCCCCATGTGATGGGGCTGGGGAGAGGAAAACATGGAGAGAGCAAGGGGAAAGCCCCTAGCTGGGCCAGGATCCGGAGTCCCACAGAGGCTGGGCACCTGGTCCTTACCTGTGGAGGTGACATTTTGAGCTGTCTGTGCAGGGAACAGCCCAATCTGGACCTGCAGAGTGCCCTGGGGAGTTTGAGGGAGCTGCAGATGGACACTGGCACTGTGGGCTGGCATTGCCATCCCAAACCCCAAGCAGCTGGGTCAGGAGCCTTGGGGGTTGTACAGTAAATGCAACTTTTAGCACATATGTCAGTCAGAGGTGGCTTGGCAGATGTCCTGAGAAGGGCCTGGCTGCTTTCTTCCTGCTGGAGAGGCCGGGGGTGGCAGGGTTTCCATGCTATCAGCTGGAGGTGATAACAAACCCAAGCAGGAGGTGGGCTGGGATGAGCCCAGCACCGTGTGGGATGGTGGCTCACCCTGGCAGGGGCTTGGATCCCCCTCAGGGGCAAGCGCTGCCGCTGAGGCTTTTTACAAGTGAGATTAAACACTGGTGATTCAGCACCAGGTGCCACAAGCCTTCGTGGGAGCAGCCCTGCTTCGTTCCAGCTTGTGTGGAGTCAGATCTTCCACTGCTCGGGGCAAGTGTCTCCAGAGCTGGAGGCTCTGGCACTAGGGACACCCTGCCCTGTGCAGGGGAAGCTGCTGCCTGCCAGGCTCCAGCAGAGGCGGAATAGGGATGAAGATGAAACCAGGCAGCTGCTTCAAAGCCGGGCTGGCACTCACTCAGCACCTGATGATGAATAAACTGCTGGTGGTGGGGGGTGGCGGGGGGCAAGGTGGTGACACAGCCAGTGGGTGAGTTGGCATCACAGCAGATGTCTCCTCTGCGCAGGGTTCACGGGTCAGAACTGTGAGGAGAACATCAATGACTGTCCGGGCAACAACTGCAAGAATGGGGGCACCTGCGTGGACGGCGTCAACACCTACAACTGCCAGTGCCCACCTGAGTGGACAGGTAATGCCGGGAATTTGGGTGGCACAGAGCTGGGCTGGGAGCACGGGTCGTGCCCGGGGGGATGTTGGGCACAGTGTGGGCAGAGCTGTCCTGCCTCACATCAGGAGTGGGTCAGTGCCAGCTTCATGCAGGTGCCCTGTCCCCTGGCAGGTCAGTACTGCACTGAGGACGTGGATGAGTGCCAGCTGATGCCCAACGCCTGCCAGAACGGTGGCACCTGCCACAACAACCACGGTGGCTACAACTGTGTCTGTGTCAACGGCTGGACGGGCGAGGACTGCAGCGAGAACATCGATGACTGTGCCATGGCCGCCTGCTTCCACGGGGCCACCTGCCACGACCGGGTGGCCTCCTTCTACTGCGAGTGCCCCCACGGCCGCACAGGTCAGGCCCTGTCCCACCTTGTCCCCTGTCCTGCATGTCCCCTGGCTCCTTGCTGCAGTGTTGGTTCGCAATGACTCGTGTGCCCATCGTCCTTGACGTGCACCTTTTGCTGCCCAGGTTTGCTGTGCCACCTGGATGATGCCTGCATCAGCAACCCCTGCAACGAGGGCTCCAACTGCGACACCAACCCCGTCAATGGCAAAGCCATCTGCACGTGTCCTTCGGGGTACATGGGGCCAGCCTGCAACCAGGACGTGGATGAGTGCTCGCTGGGTGAGCTCACGTGGGTGACAGCAGCGCAGCTGGGGAAGGCTCTGGCACAGCCGGGAGCGAGTTCTGAGTGCTGTTCTTGTGTGTTACAGGAGCCAACCCCTGTGAGCACGCAGGGAAGTGCATCAACACCCAGGGGTCCTTCCAGTGCCAGTGTCTGCAGGGCTACTCGGGCCCTCGCTGCGAGATCGATGTCAATGAGTGCCTCTCCAACCCCTGCCAGAACGATGCCACCTGTCTGGACCAGATCGGGGAGTTCCAGTGCATCTGCATGCCCGGTGCGTGGGCAGCCCTGTGGACCCAGCCTTAGTGCTGGGGGTGGGCACTGGGAGGGCTTTGGGTGCCCCTGAGCTTCAGCTCAGTGTGGGGTTGGGTGAACAGCTCCTGTGTGCTTGGGGACAGCACCGAAAAGAAAGCTCAGTAAAGGTTGTGTGGTGGGGGGACAAGAAGTGAGAGTTGGGCACCGTCAGCCCTGCCCTGGACTCCTCCTCTTGCCAACCTTGCTGGCTTGGATTGAGCCAAAGCCTGTTGATCCAAGATGGACAACCATGGAGCAGCTTGTGCATCAAATCCCTCTACCTATAGAACAGCTCCTGAGCTGCCTTTTAAAGACGGGGGGACCAGGTGTGCCCAGGTGTAACGCACCTGTTGTGTGCTTGTGCCAGCCCTGTGCCATGGTGCTGACGGTGCTGGGTCTCTCGGCAGGCTACGAGGGGGTTTACTGCGAGATCAACACGGACGAGTGTGCCAGCAGCCCCTGCCTGCACAACGGCAACTGCCTCGACAAGATCAACGAGTTCCACTGCGAGTGCCCCACTGGTACGTGGCATCCATCCCACTGGCAGCATCCATCCCGCTGCCACTGTGGTGGAAACAAAGCCAGGATGCTCTGGAACGGGCTCCTTAAATTTCATAGCCCTCCGAAATGGGCAGCGTGTAGCCAGCACCTCTTGGTGCTTCAGAGGGCGCTTCTCCAATTACGATGAGGGGCTGAGCCCCGTGCAGGCGATGCTGCTCCAGCTCCAGCCCATGGGAGAGGGGAAGGAGGATTAAACCCCACGGCTTTGCACTTGAAAAGGCCCCTCTTTGGGAAGGAGGGCTGGGGGCTGGGGGGGGCCGCACCAGCGGCTTTGAATGCGGTGTCAAAGTCACGGGGTGGAGCAGAGAATGGGGAGACGGTTAATCTGTGAAAGGAGGTTTTGAAGTTCAGAGACTTTGCTCCTCTAGAGATGTAAATAAGATGCTCTCAATGGTGGGTCGCAGCCCCGCATTCAGGGCCCCCAGCAGCCGTCCCCATGGAAACCCGGCGCCCCAGCCGGGATGCGGGGGGCCGGCGGGAGCGGGGCGGGGGGGCCCCGGCGGGAGCCTGGCGGGGTCCGGCCGTGTGCAGGGACGTGACTTCTCCCTCCATTCCAGGCTTCAACGGGCACCTGTGCCAGTTTGACATCGATGAGTGTGCCAGCACCCCCTGCAAGAATGGTGCCAAGTGCGTGGACGGCCCCAACACCTACAGCTGCGAGTGCACCGAAGGTGAGGGGATCCTGCGTCCTGGGGGGGGCTGTGGGGATCCTGCCCCATGATGTGCCATAAAACCACACTGACAAATCACTTAGTGCCCACCTCTGCAAGCACCTGCTGTGGCAGCTGTCCCCAAACTCCATCGGTGAGGTCGGTCCTTGCTGATGTGATTCCCATGGAGCAGAATGTCCCTTTCCCAGGTGTTGGCAGGACAAGTCGGGCTCTGGAGCCTGCTGGCCCCGAAGCCAGGTGTATGGAGCCTGGCACTCCTTAGGTGTGGCCCCGCAGCAGCCGTCCCACCGTGCTCCCGCCCGCCGGGGCGGCAGCGAGGGGGAAGGCAGGAAGGAAGGAATAAAGCTGCCTCTATGGGGATGCAAGGTGCAGGGCCGCGGGGGCTCGCCGACCGAAACCCAAGGAGCAGTTGCA
This sequence comes from Falcunculus frontatus, assembly GCA_013398115.1. Taxonomy (NCBI): domain Eukaryota; kingdom Metazoa; phylum Chordata; class Aves; order Passeriformes; genus Falcunculus; species Falcunculus frontatus. The sequence continues at coordinate 151,687 of VZRV01009367.1, forward strand.
CAAAATGATGACTTGAGCCCTGGTGGCAAACAGTGGCTCTTTTGTGGAGCAGCTCCCGCCAGAAATCTTCCAGCTGAATGGCCTCTAATTAGTGTCTTGCTAATGCCAAGCCCCGATGAAAAGCTGCTATGTGGGCTTGGCGGGGTCTAGTCAAAGCTGTACTTTGTCCTCGGCTCTCCACCCCCCAAACCCGGCGGGGAGGGAGCCGGCCAGGAGAATAGGAGCTGCCGGGGGGGTTATTATTCGGGGGTGCTTGCGGCCGGCCCCCCCCGTGCGCTCCGGGACGAGCCGCGGGCGAGCGCGGGGCCCCGCTCCGGAGCCGAGGCGGCTTTAATGCAGGTCATTGTGCACCCCGGGACAAAGCCCCCAGGCTGGGGTCTGCCAGCACATTGGGGTGCTCCCTGCCTGCACCCCGCTCCTGGGGGTCCCGGGGCTCATGGTGGGGCAGGTAAAGCCACCCCAGTGCAGTGCCTCACACCTTGCCCAGGTGGGAAGGAGTGTCCCCCATCGCCACCCCATGTCCCCCATGCTCACCCTGTGTCCCTCCTGCTGGTGGCAGGTTTCACGGGTGCCCACTGCGAGATTGACATCGATGAGTGTGACCCTGACCCGTGCCACTATGGGACCTGCAAGGACAGCATTGCCTCCTTCACCTGCCTCTGCCAGCCCGGCTACACGGGCCACCGCTGCGACATCAACATCAACGAGTGCCAGAGCCAGCCCTGCAAAAATGGGGGGACCTGCCAGGACAGGAACAACGCCTACAACTGCATCTGCCTCAAAGGGACCACGGGTGAGCAGGAGGGAACCCTCGGGGCTCCATGTGGCTCGGCAGCGCCGGTGCAGCATCCCACTCCCATCCTCATCCCGGGGCAGGTTGGCCCTGGGCCACCACCAGCAGCCGCCGTGGTGCTGGGGCCGGCCTGGGGCATCCTGGGTGAGGGCGAGTTCTCCCGGTTTGGTGCCCGGTTCTGGCAGGAACCACACCCCAGCCGGGAGCCGGGAGCTGCCCATGGCAGAGGCGCTTTGTTGTGGGGCGGCGGTGGCACTCGGTGCCAGCGGGCTTCATTTTATTGCTTTGACGGGGCTAAGGGACACCCTGATGACACCCCTCTGCTCTTGGGGACCCCCTGACAACACCCCTCTCCTCCCCAGGCCCCAACTGTGAGATCAACCTGGACGACTGTGCCAGCAACCCCTGTGACTACGGCAAGTGCATCGACAAGATCAATGGCTACGAGTGCACCTGTGAGCCGGGGTACACAGGTGAGAGCAGGGCCTCACACCCGGGGGACCTGCAGCTGCTGGTGCCTCACAAAACCGGGACGAGGGTGCAATAAGTGGGGGGGATGCTGCCATTCTGCTTGGAGGAGGTTTTACACCCTCCAGCGCTCCTGCTCGTTCAGGAGGGTGACCCTGGCTCGGTCCGAAATCAAAGGGGTGTCTGGTGCTGCGAATTCGACTCCCTCTGCGCCCACTCCCATGGGTATCAGGTTGCTGCCTTGTCCGACTGGTTTGTTTGATGGCTGCTGGAAATGGTGGAGGGCTTTGATGGGAGCAGCCCACACCGCTCCCTGCTCACACGGCCCCTTGTCCTCGGGCCCGCCGGGAGCCGAAATAAAGCCTGGCTTTGTCGGCCGTGGCAGGTAGGGTTACAGGCTGAAACCTCCTCCCTTTGGTATTCCCTCCTGGACCAAAGCAGCCCAGGGCACGGCCTCTTCCCACTCACGTTTAATGAAGGCAGGCAGATGATGCAGGGTGTGAAGTCACCCTGCCTGCAGGGCAGCCAGCTCCCCTGCAGCCAGCACACGTGTGCCCCGAGATCCGAGCCTCCAGCAGACATTCCCTGGGTGGCTGGAGGGGGAATTGCCTGGTGGGTGCACTCCCCATGCCATGCCATCCATCCTTAAGGGGTAACTGTTGTTGGTCCCCCTTTCCCAGGGCGCATGTGCAACATCAACATCGACGAGTGTGCCAGCAGCCCCTGCCACAACGGGGGCACGTGCAAGGATGGCATCAACGGCTTCACCTGCCTCTGCCCCGAGGGCTTCCATGACCCCAAGTGCCTGTCTGAAGTGAACGAGTGCAACAGCAACCCCTGCATCCATGGGAAATGCCACGATGGATTGAATGGGTAGGGTGGAAGGGCTGCTGGGGGGCTGCAAGGAACAAAGGGTCCCTAAGGAAGTCTGGGTTAGAGGAGGGCGAGCATCACCCTTGAGTTGGTGCTTATCCGTGCTCTGGGCTAGTGCCAGGGGATATTTCCCTGAAGGGACAGGATTTGGTGGATAAATGATGGCTGGTGTAGCCTAGAGGGCCAGATCTTTATGGCCCAATTTTTCCCCAAAGCTACAAGTGTGACTGCGACCCTGGCTGGAGTGGGACAAACTGTGACATTAACAACAACGAGTGTGAATCCAATCCCTGCATGAACGGTGGCACCTGCAAGGACATGACCAGTGGCTACATCTGCACCTGCAGGGAGGGCTTCAGTGGTAAGTGGGGGGTTAGATTGGGTATTCTGAAAAATTTCTTCCTGGAGATGGTGGTCAGGCACTGGAACAAGCTGCCCAGGGAAGTGGTGGAGTCACCGTGACTGGAAATGTTCAAAAGGGGTGTGGATGTGGCACTTGGGGACGTGGTTTAGTGATGAACATGGTGATGCTGGGTTAATGGTTGGACTTGATGATCTCAGAGGGCTTTTCCAGCATCAGCAAGTCTGTGATTCCATGATTCTAAGGGTGCAGGCAAGGATGCTGCCATGTTTCCCTCATACCAAGGCCAGGGTGGGAGCTGTGGGTGGGTGTTCCCATGATGGGTTGGAGGCTTCATTCTGGGGACAGTGGAGCCCCACGTGTGGCTGGGAGCTGTGGCAGTGCACACCAGCCTGGAGATCTTCAGTGGAGTTCAGGGCTGGAGCTGAGCACAGGAGGCTTTCCCAAGGCAATGGGTGGGCTGTTGTCACTGCCACCGTGTCCCCACTGTACCCTCAGCCTCCTGCCACCAGCACACCTCCATCACAGCCACTTTTATCCGTTTTTCTTTAACACAGGCCCCAACTGCCAGACCAATATCAACGAATGTGCTTCCAACCCCTGCCTGAACCAGGGCACGTGCATCGATGATGTTGCTGGCTACACCTGCAACTGCCTCCTGCCCTACACAGGTGAGGGGAGCACTCCGTGCCCCACCACGGCTCTGTGGAGTTTCTTCTCCATGTGTGACACCAAACTGGTCCCCCTGCACACGCAGTGAGCTGGCACTAAGCATGGAGGCTTCCCTCACACTGCCCACAGCCATGGCTCCACCTCTCCACGGCGCAGCTGGAGGAAATTCGCAGGAGCTTTGGGAAGCTGCCAGCCACAGCTTCCTCCCTTCCTCCTCTTCCTCCTCCTCCTGGAGGGCAGCAGGGCGGTGGCTCGGGGGCAGCAGCACCCAGGGGCCGCCCCGCTCACACCCCACCGTTCCCCAGCCATGATGCCCGTGCTGGAAAAGGCGATCCGAGGCCGAGGGGCCGGGGGATTCTGCTGAGCCAATTCCTGTTTGCCGGCCCTGTGCTTCCGCTCGCGCAGCCGAGCACAATTGCAGGAAGCCATGAGCTGTTTCCTGCCCTTGCCAGTGGCCATAGAAACCCCTGGGGGGGACGGGGACTGGGCAGGCGGGGAGGGGAAAGCTCTGGAAAATAGCAAAGGCCAGTTCAGGAGATATTGGCTGACAGGGAAGATAAGGGTTCGGAGGGAACGTGTCCCTTGGCTGGACGTAAACAGGAAAAGCAGCAGAGAGGGAACAGGGGAGGGAGTGCAAGGGGGAAAAGACACCCCGAGCAGCACTTCCCTGCCAAAGGAAGTGTGCAATGCTTTAATGCAGCCCAGATAGCCAGGGCTTAAAAGTTTGTGGGGGTCACGGGTGACCAGGAATGGAGGAGACAGCCCCAGCTGGGCTGCCCTGGAGTGGTGGAGAAGTCCAGAGCCTTCCCCAGACTGGCAGCAGCCCAGGGCAGGGGACAGGGATAGCGGGGTCTTGGGCCACTTGGGGTCATTTTGGAGGGTGTCAGTGGGTGCTTGTGCCTGTGCAGGAGCCACCTGTGAGGACGTGCTGGCCCCCTGTGCTGGCAGCCCCTGCAAGAACGGCGGCGAGTGCCAGGAGTCAGAGGACTACAAGAGCTTCTCCTGCAGTTGCCCCCCTGGCTGGCAAGGTATGGGCATGGCCCTTTTGGGAGTTAGAACCCCCCGCTCCCCTCAGGGAGGGAAAGGCAGAGGGAGGGAGCCAGGCCTGTGAGAGGGTCCTGACGTGCCCCATGGCTCAGCTGGGTGGACAGGATGTGACCATTGCCTGCATCCCTTGGTTCCTGCCCCGGTGCGAGCGGTGCCGAAGATGTCATTGTCACCCCCAGGGCTTTCACCAGCACCCCGAGCCCACACAATCCCTGTCCTGCTCTGTCCCCAGGTCAGACCTGTGAGATCGACATCAATGAGTGTGTGAAGAGCCCCTGTCGGAATGGGGCCACGTGCCAGAACACCAACGGGAGCTACCGCTGCGCCTGCCGGACCGGCTTCTCCGGCCGCAACTGCGACACCGACATCGACGACTGCAAGCCCAGTAAGAGCAGGGGCTGCCCCCAGACTGCACCTAGCCCAGCCCCGAGCCTCATGGCCCTTCTTGGGGCTGGGATTCTCCTCCCCATGCATGACCCAGCCCCGGTTGCCACTGTGGCCTGGGCAGTGCTGCGAGCCCTGCTGGGCTTTTGGGCCACCTCGTGCATGTCCCTCTTGAGCTGTGTCAGTCCAAGGCCAGATGGAGCGGGAGGAAGGAGGCTGGGGGATAATGTGTGCCATGGGTTCTCCTTGTGCCCAGTCTCCTGGAGGGGCTTGTCTGGCTTCTGCCCAGTCCATGGGCTCAGTCCCATTCCTCCGCGTGGCCGGGGAATGTGTATGGGGACAGTGCCGTGGGGCAAGTCCCAGCCCGGGCTGCTGCACCACAGCTGGACCCATCCCATCTTTATGTGCATGTCCCTCCTCTCCAGATCCATGCCACAATGGTGGCTCCTGCTCCGATGGCATTGGCACGTTCTTCTGCGAGTGCCTGGCTGGTTTCCGTGGGCCCAAGTGCGAGGAGGACATCAATGAGTGCGCCAGCAACCCCTGCAAGAACGGGGCCAACTGCACCGACTGCGTCAACAGCTACACCTGCACCTGCCCCTCCGGCTTCAGTGGCATCCACTGCGAGAACAACACCCCTGACTGCACGGAGAGGTACAGTCCTGCCAGCAGGGACAAGGGCCTGAGGTCCCTGTGCTGCCCCATAGCCCTGGGTGGGTGTGTGGGGCCTTTGGTGTGGAGCACAACCAGCCGTGACTCACTGGGGCGCGATGTCTCTGTCCCCAGCTCCTGCTTCAATGGTGGCACCTGTGTGGATGGCATCAACACCTTCACCTGCGTCTGCCTGCCCGGCTTCACGGGCAGCTACTGCGAGCACAACATCAATGAGTGTGACTCCAAGCCGTGCCTGAATGGGGGCACGTGTCAGGACAGCTACGGGACGTACAAGTGCACGTGTCCCCAGGGATACACCGGGCTCAACTGCCAGGTACGGGAAGCTTGGGTGGGTGCTGCTGTGGGCATCTGGGAGTTACTGCAGTCTCCACTCCTGCAGAAAGCTCTGCTGGGTGCTCACCTTCATCTCTTGCTCTGCTCCCCCAGAACCTGGTGCGTTGGTGTGACTCCTCTCCCTGCAAAAACGGAGGCAAGTGCTGGCAGACCAGCAACCTGTACCACTGCGAGTGCAACAGCGGCTGGACAGGGCTCTACTGCGATGTCCCCAGTGTGTCCTGCGAGGTGGCTGCTAAGCAGCAAGGTAAGGCCCTGCCATGTGTACAGGGCCAGGCTGGGGGCCCCTGGGCTCTGGGGGCTCTGAGCCAGTTCTCTTGGTGGGGATTTTTGACACAGAGCGATCTCAAGGATTGCTCTGGCACTGCACCCCCAAGGCTGTGACTCCCTGTGGGATGTGTGGTGGCCAGGACATGGCCCTGTGGTGCGTGGGTGTCGCCAAGGTCCCTGCATCTCACTCTGCTCTCCCTGACAGGTATCGATGTAGCACATCTCTGCAGGAACTCGGGGCTCTGTGTAGACACTGGCAACACTCATTTCTGCCGCTGCCAAGCCGGCTACACCGGCAGCTACTGCGAGGAGCAGGTGGACGAGTGCTCCCCCAACCCCTGCCAGAACGGAGCCACCTGCACAGACTACCTGGGAGGCTACTCCTGCGAGGTGGGTGCCTGGGGGACAGGAATTCCCAGGGAAAAAGCCCCAGTTACTGCCTTTCTGCTGCCCAAGATGCTGCCCTTGGGCGTGATGCCCCTTTACCAGGTTGGAGGCTGGGGTGCTGGGTGTGGTCCTGCAGCCGTGTGAGAATGGAGGGAACCTCTCTGATAGTTCCCCTCTTTCCTCCTTGCAGTGTGTGGCTGGTTATCATGGAGTTAACTGCTCAGAGGAGATCAATGAGTGCTTGTCCCACCCATGCCAGAATGGAGGAACCTGCATCGATCTCATCAATACCTACAAATGCTCCTGCCCCAGAGGAACTCAAGGTAAATTAATTCCCCAGGCTGGGGCATTAGTGGGCTGAGTGCAGATATCCTTGGATTCTGCTCATTAGCTGCTCGGGCTGGCAGCAGCAAACGCAGCAGGCGAGGTTTGTGTTTGCTCACGGGCTTAGCCATCAAGGCCACGTGGCCTTGGCCATGTGGTGCCATGTCCCTCCTGCCCGAGAGGTGGCTCAGGCTGCCACTGACGTGGTCAGGCTCAGCCCCTGGGGCAGGGAAGGCTCACACAAGGGAGCGGCAGGCCCCCCGATACTGTTTGATGAGCTGTGTGGGTTGTTCCCCCATCTCTCTAGGGGTGCACTGTGAGATCAATGTGGATGACTGCAGCCCTTTCTTTGATCCTGTCACCCTGGGGCCCAAGTGCTTTAACAATGGCAAGTGCAAGGATCGGGTAGGTGGCTACAGCTGCATCTGCCCCCCTGGCTTTGTAGGGGAGCGCTGCGAGGGAGATGTCAACGAGTGCCTGTCCAACCCCTGCGACGCCCGCGGCACCCAGAACTGCGTGCAGCGGGTCAACGACTACAAATGCGAGTGCCGACCTGGCTATGCAGGTGAGCACTGCATCCCCTCTGCTCGCAGCCCCCAGCCCCTCCGGGCACGCCTGCACGCCTTCCTCTGCTCCTCACACGCTCCTCTCCCTCGCAGGCCGTCGCTGTGACACCGTGGTGGACGGCTGCAAAGGCAAACCCTGCAGGAATGGGGGGACCTGTGCTGTTGCCAGCAACACTGGCCGTGGCTTCATCTGCAAGTGCCCCCCGGTAGGTGCCTGCTCTGAGCAGGGAATGTTGCATGGGCACAAGGGGAATCCCAGATTCCCTCTCCAGCTCTGAGCAGGGAATGTTGCATGGGCACAAGGGGAATCCCAGATTCCCTCTCCAGCTCTGAGCAGGGAATGTTGCATGGGCACAAGGGGAATCCCAGATTCCCTCTCCAGCTCTGAGCAGGGAATGTTGCATGGGCACAAGGGGTGGTCAAGAGGCCAGTTTAGCCCCCGAGGCTTCCCCAGCTGGGATAGGCATGGATGAGAGGATGCTTTGCTGTGGGTGCGTCCATAAATATGCACCCTCCATGCTTGCAAGGATGCTGGAATAGAGTTAAGGAGAAGATGGCTCAGGCCTGAAGGTAGAACAGGCTGAATGTTATTTGCACCACACAAAGTGGAGCAGGCAGCTGTGGAGAAGATCTCCCTTCACTTCAAGGGGATGCTCTAACAGGCTTTACATTCAAGATTATTCTTGCCCATCACCAGTTTTAGAGGGTGGGCTTTAGTTTTCCAGAACACACGTGTGTTAATGCCGCTTGTAGCACCGCATCAGTGATCCTGACTCCCTCCTTGCTGTGCCCTCCCCAGGGATTCGTGGGTGCCACCTGCGAGAACGACTCCCGCACCTGTGGGAACCTGCACTGCCTGAACGGTGGCACCTGCATCTCCATCCACAAGAGCTCCAAGTGCATGTGCACGCCGGCCTTCACGGGCCCCGAGTGCCAGTACCCGGCCAGCAGCCCCTGCACCTCCAACCCCTGCTACAACGGGGGCACCTGCGAGTTCTTCAGCGACGCCTCGCCTTACTACCGCTGCAACTGCCCCGCCAACTTCAACGGCCTCAACTGCCACATCCTCGACTTCGACTTCCAGGGAGGCATCGGGCAGGACATCATCCCCCCCAAAATCGAGGAGAAGTGCGAGATCGCGGTGTGCGCGGGGTACGCCGGCAACAAGATCTGCGACGGGAAGTGCAACAACCACGCCTGCGGCTGGGATGGGGGTGACTGCTCGCTCAATTTCAATGATCCCTGGAAGAACTGCTCCCAATCTCTGCAGTGCTGGAAGTATTTCAACGATGGCAAGTGTGACTCTCAGTGCAATAATGCTGGCTGCCTCTACGATGGGTTTGACTGCCAGAAATACGAGGGGCAGTGCAAGTAAGTGGCTTCTTTTAAACCTTCTTGTTTTAAAGCCCGTGACCTCTGTGGTGAGCCTCTGGTCCTTCTGATTGCGTCTGGTAAAACTCCTAGACTCAGGCCTGCAGTTCACTCCCAACATTCTGTTCCGCTGCCTGTGGGGCTGCAACTCAAGCAACCACATCTCCCTGTGGTCCTTCTGAGTTTATATCCACTTGGAAGCTCTCTGGGTTTGACTCAGTGCAGATGGCTTCCCTGTCCTTGCTTGTATCACTCCACAGAAGTGAATTCTCCAACTCACAGCAGTAACACAGTCAGTTTCAAGGCAGGGAGACCCCAGATGGAAGAGCAGCCAGGAAACATGATGATGTTAACATCCAAGCATTTCCCAAACATTGTCTTTGGCAACAGCAGGAACTTAGTCCCAGATTCCTGGACCAACTCTGGTCTTAGTAACTGTTCTGTGTCCCCATGCCTTCTCTGAGTCACAGTAATTTGTCCCTTTTTCTTCTATAATTTAACAGCTGCTCTCTCTCACCTGCAGAGGTGAATGCTTCACAGTGCTCCACGAAACAGCTGCTTTCTATGTAAACTGGTTCAGTGTCTGTCAGGGTGAAGAATATTTATACAAAAGAGGGATCCCTGTGGACCACCACTGTTTTTGTCAGCAGATAGGTGTTATTTGCAGTACTTGGTGTAATTCTTTCTTCTGCCTTTCCTCTTCCTCCTCCCAGCCCTCTGTATGACCAGTACTGCAAAGACCACTTCTCGGATGGTCACTGCGACCAGGGCTGCAACAATTTTGAGTGCGAGTGGGATGGTCTGGACTGTGCAAACAACATGCCAGAGAAGCTGGCAGATGGCACGCTGGTGGTGGTGGTCCTCATCACCCCCGAGAACCTGAAGAACAACTCCTTCAACTTCCTGCGGGAGCTGAGCCGTGTGCTGCACACCAACGTGGTCTTCAAGAAGAACCCCAAGGGGGAATATATGATCTTCCCATACTATGGCAATGAGGAGGAGCTGAAAAAACACTACATCAAGAGGTCCACGGAGGACTGGTCAGATATGTCCAGTGCTGTCATCAACAAAGTGAAGAGCAGCCTCTACTCCAGGGCTGGCAGGAGGCAGAAGAGGGAGCTCGATCAGATGGACATCAGAGGGTAAGAGGGTTCCATTTTCTCTGAGCAGCACTCAGAGTTTGCCTTCTGTGTTGATAATAGTAACACGCTAGGAAGGGAAGGATGTAGGCCAGATAATTGTGTGTAGATGTTGCTTTCTGTGTGAACAGAAACCGGATTTTGCTCTCATGTGGGAAAATGGAGTGATCATTCAGGAATCCCTGGGACAATGCTGCGCCGACTCTCACGATTGAAGGAGTCCTGTGCATTGTTGGGAGCCGGGGCTGGGCTGGGTGGGACCTGGAAGCAGAGGTTGGCCTGACCGACTGTCTGACTTCAGGAAGTCATTAAGTTAAGCCTCATTTTCTCCCTGGGAAATGCTTTCTAGAGCTTTGTTGTAAAACTCAATTACTGCAATCTCTGTTTGGAGATCTTTGGTGTAAACATACACATCTAACCTGCTCCCTCTCCACGGACTCAGTCAAAAACCACTGAAAGCAAAGGAGTTAGAGCAGCGAAAATGATGTGAGAAGATCTGAAGGCTCCCCAACAGCATTATTTAAGATACTGTAGTGTCTGGGTCATTTTAAAACATTGTGAAACAGAGACTCCCATCCATTGCTGTAGATAAAGAGCTGGATTTTACAGCATTCACTGAGGCAAATCCAACAGACCACGAGTGTGAGCTGCAGGCTTTGGGCCACAGGGAAGCCAGGAGATGGGTTCCCACCTTCTAATTCCCACTGATGGGGGTTAAAGAGGGCAGGGAGACGGGGCTCACCCGTGTCCTCGGTGTGGTCATCGCTCCCCGTTCCTTATTGACTCTTCTCTCTCACAGATCCATCGTCTACTTGGAAATTGATAACCGCCAGTGCATCCAGTCATCTTCCCAGTGCTTCCAGAGTGCCACCGATGTGGCAGCATTCCTGGGAGCCTTGGCCTCCCTCGGCAACCTGAACATACCCTACAAAATAGAAGCTGTTAAAAGTAAGTACAGCTGGTCAGCTGGGGAGGAGGGACAGCCAAAACTTTCCGGCCTTCCCCAAGTTTAGTTATCTGTCAATTGGCTGCATTTGAGCACAGTCTGGTTTTAATAACCTCATGTTTGGTTTTTTTTTTTCCCTTTAAGTCTTTTCTTTTAAAAAATTGGAAACCCACTTTATTATTTTTGCTTATTCCAGGTTTTATTTCAAAATCATTATCACTCTAAAAGTTATTAAAAAAAGAACAGAAAAAGAAAACCCAAGCAGCTCCAATCAATCAGTGACATGCAAGGAGTTGAAGTTTGTATCTTGAAAATCCCCCCTAAATCCTTTTGTCTTAACAGCTCAATGCAAGCGCAATGATTTGAAGTTTGCTAATCCTTTTCCTTAAAGGAGAAAAAAGTGAAGCTGTCTCCTGGTGCAGGCTGCCTTGTGCAGCCGAGAATTTGCCGATAGTTTGCAATTCTGATTAATAGCGTATAAAATGACCTTATTTTGGGGAAGGGGGGGGGGCGCTGATTTAGATCAGACTTAGGTACCTCTATTAACTAATTTTCCTTCATTTCCACTCTGTCCCTGGTTTGCTATGCAGCTTCATGTCTCAGCATCTCTTTGTGCCCCACTGTTTTGTAGGTGAAACGGCCGAGCCCACGAAGAACTCGCAGCTGTATCCTATGTACGTGGTGGTGGCTGCGCTGGTCTTGCTCGCCTTCATCGGACTGGGAGTGCTGGTGTCTCGCAAGCGGCGCAGGGAGCATGGGCAGCTTTGGTTCCCAGAAGGCTTCAAAGTGACAGAGTCGAGCAAGAAGAAGCGACGGGAACCCCTCGGGGAGGATTCTGTTGGACTGAAGTGAGTAATTTGCTTGCTTTAGCGGCACAGCAGGGCTGCTCAGGGCTCTTCTGAGAGAGCCCATCGGAGTTTTGTTCTTCATCGTATTGGTGTGGCAGGGAAGAGAAAAGTCAGGGGTCCTAAAGTTCTGCATGGGGAAAAAAGCGGTGTTCCATCTTTGTAATCTGTTTGCACTTGGTAGAAAATGAAATGCAGCCTGAGGGGAACCTCCTGGAAATTGGTTGATTCTTCTTTCAGTCTGTGCCTGTACACGGGCAAACATCACAAACAGCTCCTGCAGAGGAGATAACTTTTTGTGTGGTTTTATTTCTAAAGACCTCTCAAAAATGCCTCGGACGGCACGCTGATGGATGACAACCAGAATGAGTGGGGTGATGAGGAGACCTTGGACACCAAGAAGTTCAGGGTAAGCCCTCTGCCACATCCCCTCCCTGTGCTGCAGGCTCCTGGGTCTGTCACAGAAGAAACAGAGGGACGCTCAGGGGCCCCTTATTGCTGCTCCCGGCTCCTTTGCAAACCTGCCTGTGACAAACACACACCTTGTGGCCTCGCAGAGCTCCCAGGCTGGAGCTTGGCTCAGGGTGCTTTTCTGGGAGCTCATTCCCTGCTGTTTCCTCAGTTCGAGGAGCAGGCGATGCTGCCGGACACGGATGACCAGACGGATCACAGGCAGTGGACGCAGCAGCACCTGGACGCCGCTGACCTGCGCATTTCCTCCATGGCCCCTACCCCTCCACAGGGGGAAATCGATGCTGACTGCATGGATGTCAACGTCAGAGGGCCGGGTAAGGACCCCTTGCACTTCTGCACTGGCTGTGAGCTCATGTCAAACCCTCCCTCAGCCCCTGCAGGGGAGCAGCCCCACAGCCCTACCTGTCCCTTGCTGGAACAGAGTCACTGCCACGAGTTCTGCACCACAGGGTTGCTGTTGTGTGTGATTTACAGAGAGACCCTGTCACATTTTGCTTTCTGTGAGAGCTCTTTTGTTCAGTCACTGAGATGGAAATTACAGGAGTACCTATTAAATCACCCCAGTTCTCTGTCTGCTGCTCCTCTATTCCTCTCCTCCCACCCAACTGTGTATTTCACATTCTTTTCAGGTTTTTAACAGTGGTTAATAGGTTTTTAAATTCTTACAAACACTTGGTCTTCCCCATGTCTGTGAAATTGTCCTCTGAAATAATGAGGGTATTTACCATACTCAATTTGCTCTGAGCAGCCTTCCTTACAAACTGCACCTAACATGGTGCATGTGCAAACGAGCAGATGAAATAGGGAAAGCAGTGAGTGGCGAGATACCACTAAGGAATTTCAGATCCATATCAGAGGAAGAATATTCGTGTTTGATGTTGAGAACTAGTCAGGAACTCAGTCTTGGTGCACCCAGGAGAATACGCATCTATCGCAGACAGAGCGTCTGGCTGAGCCTCCTGCATTACTGAGGGTAAAAAAGCCTTTTTTCCCCGCGTTCCCCTGCGCTTTCAGATGGCTTCACCCCCCTCATGATCGCCTCGTGCAGCGGAGGAGGGCTGGAGACCGGCAACAGCGAGGAGGAGGACGATGCTCCCGCCGTCATCTCGGACTTCATCTACCAGGGCGCCAGTCTGCACAACCAGACTGACCGCACCGGCGAGACCGCCCTGCACCTGGCCGCCAGGTATTCCCGCTCGGACGCTGCCAAGCGCCTGCTGGAGGCCAGCGCTGATGCCAACATCCAGGACAACATGGGCCGGACGCCCCTCCACGCCGCCGTGTCTGCCGATGCCCAAGGAGTCTTCCAGGTAATCGATGCTTTGGCCGCCAGTTTTGGGGTTTTCGGGGGGAAATAGCGGTGCTTCGTGAAGAGTTTTATCACAGGGTGTCCTGCTCACCTGGGCGAGGTGTGGGGTCACAGTTTTAGGAAATGAAGCCCGTGTTGTCTTGGGGTACAGCAAAGCAGCAACCCCACGGCAGCAGCCCTGGACTGGGAGCAGAACTGGAGAGATGAACCTTTGGAAAGGGCGTTGCAGGTTCTGAGACCTGGATACCTGGAGTGCCTTGCTGTCTGCATCTCCTAACGTTTGTGTTCCCTCTGTTTTGGCCCTTCTTGTGGCAGATCCTGATTAGGAACAGGGCAACAGACCTGGATGCCCGAATGCATGACGGGACCACTCCTCTGATCCTGGCTGCTCGCTTGGCTGTGGAGGGGATGCTGGACGACCTCATCAACTGCCACGCTGACGTCAACGCCGTGGATGATTTAGGTACTGAGGCAGCTAAAACAGCAGTTCACCCAGACATGGGACAAAAGGGCTGCTTGCTGTTGATCTCAGCACTCAATGATGTTGGATTTCGTGGTTTCCCTCTCCAGGCAAGTCAGCCCTGCACTGGGCAGCTGCTGTGAATAATGTGGAAGCTGCAATGGTCCTCCTGAAGAATGGTGCCAATAAGGACATGCAGAATAATAAGGTAAGATCTCCTAGGCTGAACTATGCAAGGGAAGAACCAGTATGGGAGTCTGTTAAAGAGTAATTTCTGGCTAAAATACAAATGTCTGGCACTTGTTCTGCTGTGAATGAAGTTGTTGGATTTGGCTCGAAGGAGCACTGTTGGGATTTGGTTGTAGGGGTGATGTTGAGGGGCCATGCAGTGCTTGGTGGGCAGTTTGGTGCAGTGTCTTTGTGGCCACCCCCAGCATTTTCTGGGTCACTTGTAGGTTCCTGATTTGATATCAGTACAAGGAGATGGCTCAGCAGGGTAGGAAAAAGTAGGAGCAAACCCTCACCAGAGGAGAGAGGAGGACAGACCACCTCTGCCACCCAACAACATGCAGTTGGGCGTGGAGCTTAGGGCAGTGCTAGCCAGGAGAATCCATGAACACAACCCTAACCAAACATTGCTGGCTTTCCAGGAGGAGACCCCACTATTCCTGGCAGCCAGAGAAGGGAGCTACGAAACCGCCAAGGTCCTGCTGGACCATTTTGCCAACCGGGACATCACGGACCACATGGACCGCCTGCCGCGGGACATCGCCCAGGAGCGCATGCACCACGACATCGTGCGGCTGCTGGATGAGTACAACCTGGTGCGGAGCCCACCCCTGCACAACGGCCCCCTGGGGGCACCCACCCTGTCCCCCCCGCTCTGCTCCCCCAACAGCTACATCGGCAACCTCAAACCCGCCGTGCAGGGCAAGAAGGCCAGGAAGCCGAGCACCAAGGGGCTGAGCTGCAATGGCAAGGATGCCAAAGACCTCAAAGCCCGGAGGAAAAAGTCTCAAGATGGAAAAGGGTGTCTGCTTGACAATTCCAGCGTGTTGTCTCCGGTGGACTCCCTGGAGTCGCCCCATGGGTACCTCTCAGATGTGGCCTCTCCCCCGCTGATGACCTCTCCGTTCCAGCAGTCCCCTTCCATGCCTCTGAACCACCTGCCAGGCATGCCCGATGCCCACCTGAGCATCAACCACCTCAACATGGCGGGCAAGCAGGATATGGCCATGGGCAACTCCAGCAGGATGGGTTTCGATTCGGTGCCGCCGCGCCTGTCCCACCTGCCGGTGTCCAGCCCCAGCACGGTGATGAGCAGTGCCCCCATGAGCTTCTCGGTGGGCGGCGGGGCCGGGCTGAACGGGCAGTGTGACTGGCTCACCAGGCTGCAGAACGGGATGGTGCAGAGCCAGTACAACCCCCTGAGAGGCAACCTGCAGCCCGGGGCTCACCAGCAGCCCCAGAACCTGCAGCACGGCATGATGACCTCCCTGCACAACGGGCTGCCCACCACCAGCTTGTCGCAGATGATGAGCTACCAGGCCATGCCCAACACCCGCCTGGCGTCCCAGCCCCACCTGATGCAGAGCCAGCAGCTGCAGCAGATGCAGCAGCAGCAGCAGCAGCTGCAGCAGCCCAGCCTGCAGCCGCAGCAGCAGCAGCAGCAGCAGCCCCAGCAGCCGCCGCAGCCGCAGCAGCAGCAGCAGCAGCAGCACCACAACCCCGGCTCCAACGGGAGCGGCCACATGGGCCAGAATTTCCTCGGTACGGAGCTGAGCCAGCCCGACCTGCAGCCGGTGAGCAGCAGCGCCATGGCCGTGCACACCATCCTGCCGCAGGATTCCCAGCTGCTGCCCACCTCCCTGCCGTCCTCCCTCGCCCAGCCCATGACCACCACGCAGTTCCTGACCCCACCTTCCCAGCACAGTTATTCCTCCCCCTTGGACAACACCCCCAGCCACCAGCTCCAGGTGCCTGACCACCCTTTCCTCACGCCGTCTCCGGAGTCGCCGGACCAGTGGTCCAGCTCCTCTCCTCACTCCAATGTGTCCGACTGGTCCGAGGGCATCTCCAGCCCTCCCACGAGTATGCAGTCACAGATGGGACACATCCCCGAGGCCTTCAAGTAAAAGAAGGTGTTTCAGAGACGCTCGCTGGGAGCCAGAAGCTGGAGGGAGATCTTTTTTTTAAAAGGACGCTGGATGCTTTTATTAAAGGATCCTTTTTAAATATGTTTTTATAAAAAAGAAAAAAGAAAGAAAAGAAAAAGACAGATTAATTCCTTTTTTTTTTTTTTTTTTTTAGTTTTTTTTTT
>VZRV01009367.1:167730-220803 GCA_013398115.1 Falcunculus frontatus
TTTATTTATGTACTTTTTATTTTACATGAGAACACTGCCTTTTTATTTATATGTTCTATTGTTAAGAACTCAATGTGGGACACCGGTTGTGTTTCGAGAAATCAACAAATTAGGTTTTTATAGGACGTTCTCTTTTGTTTGGGGGGGTTCATTGTGTTTGATTTGAGAGGAAATGTTTATGTAAAGCTATAAGCAACGATTTGTGATTCTGAAATGCCATTAATTTATTTTTTTTCTCTTTCAACTCAGAAAGAGAGGTGAGAAAGAAGAGGGGAAGGAAAAATTGACTAAAAATACCACTCCTTAAGGGGAAAAAAATTTAATATGGACAAATTTTTTAAATGTACTTTAAAATGTTTCCTTTGCTATTATATGAGAGGACATTTTATGGTACCATTCACGAATCTTTGTTTAAATTTCAGTATTATATAGTTGTACATTTGCCTTGATAATAGAAATTTTTGTTCTCTCTTGTTTTTATATATATAAAAATATATATATTTAAATGATTTTTATGATCTTTAAAAAAGCAAAAAAGAAAATCAGGATTATAGACCTGTAAGAACAGTTTCTAAGCTAAAACAAACCCAACTACAAAACATGAATACTGTCCCCCATCAAAAAGAAGTGTATTTGCCAAACTTCCAAGAGAGCAAGCCCATAACTATAGAGTATATACACAAAGGAGACTTAATTTTACTTTGAATATCTTTACTGTTTTTTTTTTTTTTTTAATTTTTGTTTTGTTTTCGTGTTTGCCTTCGAGTAACTGTTTAAGAAAATAAATGCCAATATAAACTTTGTAAACCGCATCCTTATTTTAAGGATGGCCTGCCTATTTTTAAAAGAAGGTGTGTCTGGTAGTGCAGACACCCTGAGTGAGATTACAAAGCATTATCACACTGCCACCCCCACGTGCTCGCCCGGCCCCAGCTCCTCTGGCAGAGCCCTCACTGGGTGCCCAGTGGGATGTGCTGCTGGTTTTGGTGGGAGGCTGGACTGGCCAAACTGGAGGGCGAAGGGCCAGCACAGCTGTGCTGTGAGCCGTTGACATTTTGTTCTGTGACGTTAGCCTGGAGTGATGCATCTTTTTTTATATTGGTGTGCACTCTTTCTGTGTATCATGTAAAATATAGTATAAGCCTGTGGCAGATTTAATGTTTGTAAATACCTTTTTTCGTTCGTTTGTTTGGGGTTTTTTTTTTTCAAGAAAAGGTGGATTTTGTTTCAAAAATCTAAATGAGCAAGTCTTAATTATATCATAAATATATCACCTTATAGAGGTGTTGGAATATCACTCACTCGGGTGCAAAAGCAAGCAGACACCCTAAAACTAGATAATGTGTATGGAACAGGCAGATAAAGAGCAGCTAATCAAGAAAACCTGAGAAAAGGGTTCCTTTTCCTCATTCCTTTCTATTAGAACACCAAATAAAATGGATATTTCTCAAGGCACAGCGCCTTGCTGAGCACTCATCTTAGTTAACATTTCAGACCATTGTTATTGTGACACACCTAATATGAGTGATAAAAACATCACGTGGTGTTGAATCTTCCTATGTTTTATAAACTAGAGTGTAGTTTAAGAAAAGATATCTTCTGTAATAAAGTTATGTACATGCAAAGTTGTAGTTTGCAAAAATGATGTATTTTTTTTGGTTAACTGATTTGCAATAAATGATGCTTCTGGGCATCTAGATTTTACTAAAACTGGAACTTGGTGTTTTTGTTACGGGTCAGTTGAATTCTGGATTTGACACCTGCTGTCTTTCAGGGCTGCTTCTTGCACAAAGTCCTGGAGCTTCCTCAACATTTTGTTCTCTGTGTAAAAACTCAGAGAAGAGCTTAGGACAATGAAAATTTCGCTTTAATTTCTGCTAAACTCTTGCTGAGTTGAGACACATGAGCAAGGCAGGAGGGGCTCTGCCCAGGTAGCTCTTTACCTGCTGTTGGTGCTCTAATAGTCTCAGGCCATCGGGTCAAGATCTAAAAGGGGGAAAATGGAAAAATTGCTTTAAAGAATGTCCCTCGTGCATCTTCAAAAAAACCAGGAACAGCAGCGCCAGAGGGACAGTTTTACTTGTGTCACTCCGGGCACAAACATCACCCAGAAATGTTTGCTGTCCTTGCTGTACTCAAGATTTTTAAGGTAATTTAATTTAACTTAATTCTTTCTCTACCCCACAGGGACTCCGCAGCACAAATGCAGCTGCAAAGTCCCCAAATAACTGGATATAAATAGCAGAGCCATTGACCTCCTCCCAAATCACATAAGCCTGGAATGCTGGTATTTTCCACTCCGTGGCTGGGGAGGGACAGGGCTTGTGCATGCATGGGGCTGGTGTCCAGCACCAGACAGATCCACGGCCACCAAGCACTTGCTGTCCAAGTGGCCAGCTACTGGTGCCCTGACAGATTTTACTGGTGCCCTGTCACATTTTCTGTGCCACCCACAGCACCCTCAGAGGCCAGGGAGGTGACACCCCAGGAAAGGGAACATCAAACCCCATGGGAAGGGGTATTTTAACCGAGGGCAAAACCCCTCTTCCCCCTGCAAAGTGTCACCAGCGAGGATCTCGACACGCAGAGGGACATCTTGTGAGATGGGCTTCCAAGGATGTGTCTTCCCCCTGCCTGTGTCTGGCTGTATCCCATCTGGGATGCACTAAATGGAGTGTGTCTGTCTTCAGCGTGACTCACACACGAGCTGCTCGTGAATCCCACACAGCCCAGCCTTCCAGGCTTCTCCCACACATTCCCATCCCAGCACAAAGCCCAGCACGGCTCCAGTGCTGCCAGTGGGGCTGGGAAAGGCTCATCCCAAAGTGAGGAGGCATTAAAAGAACCTCTCCTGCCTGGTCCAGTGTGTTACAGCCGAGTCACTCGTGGGCAAGGCAGAGATTGGGTCTGGAATAGATTAAAAAAGGGGTTTACGAGGACATGGAAAACAATGGGACATTGCAAGAGGCAACACATGTGGCTCGTTTAGCAAGAGGGGCTGCAGAGCGTGGGATTTTCCATGAGGAATGGTCAGAGGGACAGGATGAGGAAAGAGGAGGCTAAATAGCATGGAAAGAAGCAAATGAATAGATACTAATTAATTGGCCACAAGGTAATTCAAACTAGAAGTCAGGTAAGGTTTTCTAAGTAGCAGAGGAGGAAGGATGCAAAAATTTAGGTTTTAAATGTTTAGCCCCAAATGATTTATATTTATGAAGGCATCTGGTGACCAACAGACTGGTGGGTACATGAGATGATTGAAGTGTCACAGATCCAGCTGGGATCGAGGCAAAATTAAATGAGAAACAGGAGAAATTACCCCAGTTTCAAACTCTCCTTTCACACTTAAAGCTTTCCCACCAACTCCCTGTCCAGAAGGATTTGTCTTCCCGCACCAACCAACAACCCACCACAAGCTCATCTCCACCTCGTGTGGGTAAGGATTTTTGGGAGCTCAATTTCAAGCTCTCCCACCACCAGAAGATGCTGAGGAGTGACTGGATCATGGCAAGCACGGCTGTTTTGGCATTCCAGGTGAAAAAGGCTGAGAAGCACTAAAATCACACCCCACGCCTTTGTGTAAAACAAGATTAGCACCGGCTATTGCCATGGCAGGTATGTTGGTGCTCTGAGGAATCCCTGCACCTGAACGATTTGTTTACATGCTGGAGGGCTTGGTTTTTTCCACTCTTTGTTTTCATTATTCCTGCTCAATTAGATTGGGACATTTAGAAACTGCTACTCTGTATTGCTTCTCCCTCCAGGCTGTCGGTGTTTGCTCAGAAAGTTGCTCGCAGCTGCTCCAACCCTGATTGAGGAATTGTTGCTGCAGCTGAAATCAGCCCCTGAAGAATGTGCAAAAGGAGCCAAATTCATCTCGGGTTTAGCCTCACACAAATCACACAGGGGTTAATGTGGCTGGGGTAGTCTGAATAATCACGGCGATTGAATGAGTAAATAAATAAAACTCAGCTTGTCCAGTTGGCCAACGAGATGCCAAATACGGGTAAGGGATACAGAAAATCTCCTTTAGCCATTTTCCCTGTTTCTAAACTCAAAGAATGATCCTTTTCAAGCTCGTGGGGCAAGGCTGTGTTTCTGGTTGTGTGCAACCTGGAGACTGAATAAATTATCAGAAAAAGGTGTTGTGTCCCAGGTGAGCTGAGGAACAGAGAAGCTGTGGCTGTCCCATCCCTGGAAGTGCTCAAAGCCAGGTTGGAGGAGACTTGGAGCAACCTGGGATAGTGGAAGGTGTCCCTGCTCGTGGCAGGGGGCTGGAATTTGATGATTTTTAAAGTCCCTTCCAAACCATTCTGTGATTCTATGAAGCAGGAGAGAAGGACACACGCTGTCCTCACTGGCAAAGGTTTTCATTTATAATGGGTCACTCAAGTCCAGAACTGCTGCTGAGTGCAGCAAATCAGCGAGAAAACTTCAGGGTAAAAAGGGATTGAATGTTTAATGTGACAATTCTTTATAATCACGTATTCATCAGGAGAACAACAAAGGTGAGATCTCATTGTTGGTGTTTGCACTGCGTACCCGTGTATGAGAGGGTTAAACATGTAACATAAATAATCTAACTATAAACACAGATGTGAGCTGTTGATGGTATTTAGCACACAAAAAGCCAATCAGGCTAATTAAAACCATGTTTCCTCAGATTACACCTGTTGGGGGAAATATCAAGGGAGAACCAGGGCTTTATCTTCAACTCATGCCTGCGCAGGGAAATTGTATTTGACAAGCTGGTTTATAAGAATGTTCCTACAAAAGAGGGAGATGAAAGGCACTTAAAAATCACAGCGCTGCCTCTGGTTCCCACACCAGCATCAAAGTGCTGCTTCCCCTGCCTGGACGGGGCTTTGAGGATATTCCCCTGCTTTAATGATCAAGCGTGCAGGAACAGCTCTTGCACCGATAATGACCCTTGATTAAGATGTTTGTTTAGGTCGTTGTATTTCCCTCTCCAAGGCTTGTTGTTGGGTGCAGGGTGTGACAGTACCAGCACGGGGGGCCACGCTGCTGAGTGACAGACATTCTTCTGGTGCTGGAACAGGGGGGGGAACAGCTGTAAAGTTTAAAAAGCTGCGTGTTTGTGTAAAATAGAGCTGCAACTCAGAGAGCCACGAAGCTGATGAAGGGTCTGGAGAACCAGGAGGGGCTGAGGGAGCTGGGGAAAGCTGGAGAAAAGGAGGATGGGGAGGGACCTTCTCCACAACTCCCTGGCAGGAGGATGGACGCAGGTGAGGTTCAGGCTGTGCTCCCAGGGAACAAGGGACAGGGTGAGAGGAAACAGCCTCGAGTTGTGCCCAAGGGAGGTTTAAATCGGATATTTGGGAAAAATTCATCGCGGAAAGGGTGGTTAAGTGTGGGAACAGTGCTGGAATCACCATGCCTGGGGTGTTCAAAAGGCACGAGGATGTGGCACTTGGGGACGGTGCTCGGTAGCCTTAGAGGGCTTTTTCAGCCTTAAGGATTCTGGGATTCGTTTCTCATTCTGGTGCTTTTGGACACGTGCACCCCAACCTTCCCCAATTAATGTGCCTTTACTAATGAAGCCCCACGGACGTGCAGGACAGGACCTCGCTTTGCAGCGAGTCACAGCTTCCCCTCTGCGAGACAAAATCTCATTTCCCTCTCTGTCTATCAACAGGGATTTTTCCTGTCAGCCCCTGCCCTACCCCGCACCCCCGGCCCGCGATGGTGCAGCGGCTCTCCCCCGGGACCGGCACCGGACCGGCGGAGCTCTGTCCCGCCCTGGCGGCCGCCCGCATCACTGCACCCGCACCGGCCACCAGGGGACCGGGACCTCCACGGGATCCGCAACGGGGCCACGCTCCGCCGCGCCCCGGCCTGGAAGCGAGACCGCGGCGGCACCGGGGAGACGCGAGGATGAGGCACCCCGAACGGGACTCGAACCCGTGACGTTGAGCCGCCCCAGGCGGGACTCGAACCCGCGGCCCGTCCCGCCCCCGTTTCTCTCAAGGGGCCGCTGACCAGCAACACGGCCGGGTGCGCGCGCCGCCGTGACGTCATCGCGCGCCGCGCCGTGACACGTCGGCGGCGGCGGCGGAACCCCGAGCCGGATGTGCCAAGATGGCGGCGGCGGCCGGTGCTGGGGCCGTGAGGGGCGGCGGCGCCCGCGCCCGCTGCTGAGGGACCTCGGCCGGCGGAGGCTGCCAGGTACCGCGGGGCGCGCCCGGAGAGAGGGCCGCGGGTCTCGGGTGGGCTGCATGAGGAGCGCCGGGCCTGAGGTGCGGGCCCCGGTGTCCCCGGTGCCCACCCCGCCGTGCCTCATTGTGGGCCTCGGGGCTGTCGCAGCGCGGGGAGCCGGCGGGTCCCGGAGCCCTGGGCTCGGCCTCCAGGCCCGGTTGGGGCGGGTTGTGATGCCGCAAGGAGGGGCGAAGGCGCTGCCGCAGTCGCGGGGCTGCGCTGCCCGGGGCTTTTCCCGCAGGATTTGGGTTGCTCTGGGTGATTTCGAGTGGGGCGGTGGGACAGGGACACGCTGCGGGGGTCCGAAGGTTATTCCGTGGGGTGCGGGAGGGAGAAAGTACGGTCTGATGTTGGCTATCACGTATTCCCTTTGACAGCACTGAGCGCTGGTCCCAGGTCAGGGTTGTTTTCCGAGCTGTCAGGTGCCACAGGTCTGTGCAACTGGTGCTGACTCAGGAGTGCAGCTGCCTGAAAGCGTCGGGAGCTGCTGGGGTAAAGAACCGGTGGTCAAGCTCCTTTCAAAATAAACGGCAGTGCTCTGTGCTGCTTCTCTGCTTTTGATTCCCAAAGAGCTGTTTTCATGGTGTCACAGACTGGGTTGGGTTGGAAGAGACCTTCAAGATCATCTCGTTCCCCCCCCTGCCATGGCGCAGGGACACCTTCCACTATCCCAGGCTGCTCCAAGCCCTGTCCAGCCTGGCCTTGGGCACTTCCAGGGATCCAGGGGCAGCCACAGCTTCTCTGGGTACCCTGTGCCAGGGCCTCCCCACCCTCAGGATTTCTTCCTGATCTCATTAAACCTGCCTTATGCCAGTTAAAAGCTATTCGCCTTTGTCCTGCTGCTACATTTTAACAGGGTAGCGTTTGTAACTCTGGTTGCTGTTTAGGAAAAGCCCGGTAGGAATCTGTCAGGAGCATGAATGATGTAGAACGTGTTCAATCTGTCACCCACATGTGTGCAGATGTGCAGCTGTCTGCGTAAGATAAAACTGAAAAAGTAGTTGCTGATTTTAAAGCTGCAAATCTCATTTTCCAGCTGCTCCTGTATTTGAGATTGCAATGGGGATTTTTTTGCCACTTTGTTCTCGTTAGGAATCTGTTTATGTGGCCATATTTATTGTTTTGTTCATGTGTGAGGACGAGAGTTAATATTAGTCCTCTGTAACCTGCTTTGTGGGCATACTTATTCTGTTTAAAAGTAATTTATTTAGATAGGATTAAATTAATAACTAAGTCCCATCAAAGAAATGATTTCTTTGTAGACTATGCTATAGAGCTCGTCAGGTGAAATTATTTTTATGGCCTTGTCTAGAGGGTTTTAATCCTTTTTTCCTCTTTGGCAATGTTTTTTTGGTACGCCTGGAAACACCTTCTGCAATTGTTACTCCTGGTGACTCATGTTTAGCAGGCTGCTCTGCCTTATCAATTAATAAACTGGCTGAAAGTTAAGAATTTCCAAACTAGATAAAGCAGAGATGGATTGCTCTTAACTTGTGTAGTTATTTCTAAATTCCTTAAAATCAGCATTTCTGTTAATCCTGGATGAGGCACAAGGGAGGGTCAGTAGCACTGAGTTATCTTCTGTTTAAATTACCTGACATGGGCACGTTCATTTTATTTGGACTCAATTCCTCAAATCTTGCTTGCTTTTACTACTGTGTGCAGTCTGTTAATATTAACTTTGCTTCTGAGGAAGCTGATCCCTTGTATTGAACCTCTGTCATGCACCATCAAAGATCCTGTTAGAGGAATGGCAAGTTCTGCCTTAAAGTAGGACTTTACACTTATTTTAATTAGCTGATTACTGGTACCGGCTGTTACAAAAATATGGCAAAGTATTAAGATTTTTTTAATGAGACACTGCAAGGAGTAAAGTCCACATTAGACATTTGGAAGTGGGTATTTAAGTTGGCTTTTGTGCTCAGCTGTATTTCAGAAACAACTTTTCTATGAAAAGCAGAACTATTTAGTAGATACCAATGTTTTGTTCAGCGAAGTTTGTGCTTTCCAGGACATAACTGCCTTGGCAGATGGTTTAATTAGCTTTTTTCCTCCCCAGTCCAAAGTATGTTGCATAAACCCATGAGTTTATTTGGAGGGGAGAGAGGAGTTTTTAAAGTCTGCTTAATACAACAAAGAGCACAATGAAAAAGAAATGGGGATGCCCAGAACAGCCAGAGGTTCCTTAAGCATGTGGCAATTGGGATGGGTGTTTAGGCAGGGTTTCCTGGAAATGTGGCTGGCAGCAAGGCTGGTGAGCATGGCCAGCTGGAAAACCTTCACCTCAGGACTGTAACAGGAGAAAAGATTGCAAAGTCCTAAAACCTTTTTGTAAGCATTCCTTGATGGAATTCAGCAGCTGTGCTTTAAAAAGAATGGTGAAGGCACATGCAAGTAATGCGTGAAATTGATGGAGCTCTAATGCTTCTGTTGAAATCTGGTCTGTGTTGCCCTTCCCATCTTAATAAAACACAAATTTATGGAGTCTTAACCAACGATATGGCTATGGAATATATGGATATAGGGAAGAAATTGAGGGTCTCTGTTGATTCTAAACAAGGGACCTGGAGGCTGTTGGAGAGATTTTTTCCTTAGGAGAAGTTGTATTGATGTCCAGTAAGGTCTGTCTGCTGTGGTACTGTCAGTGTGCTTTTTATTGGAATTTTTAGGAATAAACTTTTATTTATAAATTTATAAATACATGTAGTATTTTTGATAACTAGAAACTAGAAGTGCTTTGCGTTTGAAGTTCTCTATAACTATTACAATTTTGTCCTGATTACAAACATCTGACTTTTCTGGCTTCCTGTTTTATTACTCTTACTGACAAGATGCTGAATCTTAGAAGAACTCCAAATAAGAACTGTACAGCTTTTTTCTTTTATAAACAGAAGTGCATCTGGTATGGAACCATTGCTGTGGTTACTTCACTCTGCATATTATAAACAATATTTGTTGTGTACTATGAGCAAACAAGATTATCACATGTTGCTAAGGCTTCACTGAGCTCCACTGGACAAGTATTGATTACTTCCTCTGGTTTTGTCAGCTTCCATCCTCCCCAGATTGTTAAGGGGTGATAAAATTGAAAAAGACACTCTGATGAATTTACTGAACTTCCTGTGTACCAGATTCCTGACTGGTACTGGTTGGAGTTGGAGTTGGATTACTTCTGAGAGTGTTCTTTCCACCCTGAAATGCAGCTGTAACCCTGATACTGTGTCAAAGTCCCACTGGTGTTAAAGTGAGAATGGTCGTTGATAGGTGGGGACAGTTGATTGTTTTTCTATCCTTAAATGCAGTTTTACTATGCAGCATTCAACTAGAAGAGAGAATATTTGTGATGAAGATCCAATTGCCTTTCTGAAAATAAATAACAATACCGTGCCACACAACGCTTTCTTGGTTAAACCAAAGGTGGACTGTTGAGGGTGATAACATCTGATGAATTCCTTCCTGGGATGCTTCTCATCTTACCTGTGAAAAGGTCCATTCACACGGAGCACCACGGCTGAAGATCATCTCTACCAGAATTAGAGTTAGATAATGACTTCTCAACTCTTCGTAATTAAATTGAGCAGGCCATGGTGCTGCAGGCTGTGTTCCAGGCTGGTTGCTGTCCTGTCTGTGATGCATATATCTGGGAAATGCAACAGTGGGATACCATTGGAGGGTTTGACACTAGTACAGGTCTGAACTGTGTTTAATTAGTCTTACTTGGATAAATTTGTTAACAAAATTGTTAAATAATGCGCATTGATGCCACACAGCCTTACACTTCATTAATGGTGGACTTGGATTTAGAAATATAATGGAGTGTGTCAGTTTCTTACATGTTCTGAGGAAAAAGGAGATATTTTCCACTTCAAATTGTTTGAGTGATTTTGTTTCCAAAACAGAAGTTGCTTAGGTGCCGCACGTATTGTGAGAAAGGGAACTGACTTGTACCTGTGTTGTCTCAGCAGGGCAGAAGAAGAAATCTCTGTACTGCCTCCACGGGCTGTTTGTCACCGTGTGACCCTGCCAGAAGGCCACCATGCAGCAGCCACCGCAGGCTGTCCCAGCGGGGGCAGCTCCTCCTCCTCCCACCGGCGTGGCTCGGAACATGTACTGGAGGAACAGCCCTCTCAGCAAACGGGCAAACGCCGCAGCTGCCCCGGTGCAGCCCGTGACAGACCCATTTGCCTTTGGCAGGCAAACCCCACAGGGCTCCCCTCTAGATAATCCATCCAAGGGCAACGTGCTGGCGTTCCCACAGCCAGCCCTCGTGCATCCGCCGCCCTCCCGTGCCGGGGACAATCCTCATGGACCACACACGTCTCTGTCAGCTCCTGTGTCTCAAGCAGGGATAAGCACCAGTACCTTTTCTAATGTTCCAGTTCCTTCTCCGTCCCCGGGGTATGTTATAAATAGTGCTGCAGAAGGGCATCCCAACGCCGATCTCGGACTCCGTGGGCCTGCAGTGCCGTTGCATTATAACCCAGGAGCAGCAGTGGAAAATTCTTTCAGTGTGCATCCTGGGATGGTGGCTGCAGCAAACAAACCTGGAGCTAGACAGGATGTTGGCAGGGATCCAAATGATGCACCTTCAGGACCCAACGCGGCAGCATTCTTCCCACCACCTCCCCAGCAGCCTGGGTCCCAGTGGAGGCCTGTCCCAGGGAATGTGCAGTCTCCCGTTCGGAATTTTGTGCCCTATCCTGAGCCCTCTCCTCAGAATGACGTTCATAACGTTTCTCAGCCTTCTGTCAGCACTTCTCACCCTCCTCCACACACAAATGTCCCACAGGGTCCTGGACACCAAGGTATTCCACAAAACATCGTGCAAGCGCCTTTATCCGCTGGTTGTGAAAAGAATGGGAAAAATGGTCCTGCAAACAGCAGTCATCACATGAACAGCATCCAGCCTGGAAATGTGTTTAGGCAGAACACAGAAATGACTAACCCTTGGTTAAGCCAACCTTACCAGGAACAGTTTTACCCACAGCCGCCTTTGCAAGACTCTGGTTTTGTCCTTCCCACAGCTCAGGAAAACAACCCCAAAAACCAGTCTCCAGCTATGTCTGAAATGTCAAATAGATCTATTCCCACAGATCGAGATCCAGGAACTCTTTCCATGTTTTTCAAAGGGGATGAGGCAGAAAATGAAGAAATACTTTCATCTGAAAAAAATTACGTAATGGAGAAAACAGAGTTTGATGCCTGTCAGCCAAATTCGGCCTCCCTGTATCACCAGCCTGTGCATCCTCAGCAGGTGGCAACCAATGTTCTCTCTCAGGCACAGCTTGGTACAGGTTCAGGTGGTGAGATGGTACAGAAAGGAATGGATGTCCAGTACTTCCCTAAAATTGTCAGTCATCAGGAGGCACAGGCTGCTAAGCACTCTCTGTTTGCTGGTGATGACAAGGCACAGCTAGGTGACACAGCTGCTGGGTCCCAGTACGAAAATGTGGAGAACCTGGAGTGCATTCAGAATCAGGAAGTGCTGCCAAGTGAACCACAGAACATCACTGCTTCATCCCCTGCTGCTGGTCCTGATCCGTACAGGTACGGATCCTTCCCGGGTCAGATGCTTCCAAAGAACGCTGTTGTGAGCCATGCTGAAGGAGGACCAAACTTGGAGGCACCTGATTCCTTACCTCACCCTGTCCGACCAGACAGCGTCTCTTCCAACTACAGCAACGTTAGCCACAGGAGCACTTCCAGCTCAGCAAGGCCCCCAGAGCAAGTCGGTACATTTATCCAGCAGGAAATCGGGAAGCCTGATGAGGAATCCTCTGCCAGCTTCTTCAAACAGATAGACTCCTCTCCTCTGGGAGGTGATTCAGGTGAGCTAAACCTGAGCAAGAACTACCATGGCAATCTATCCCAGCCTCCCACTCCAAGTCCTCCTAAGCCTACAGGAGTGTTTCAGACAAGTGCAAATAGTTCTTTTGAACCTGTGAGGTCCCATGGAGTTGGTATAAAACCTGCAGAGATTGACCAAGCAAAGATGGTGGTTGAATTAAGAGAGAACCACTCCAACCAAAAGAATATCAAGAAGAACACAGCTGTGCCTGCTGCATCCCCTGGCAATCTTGAACAGCCACCAGATAATCTGGAAACAATTTACATGCCTCAGGTACACCCAGGGCCTCTTGCAGGCACTGGGGAAGCTGGAAATACACTGCACTCTGGACCTGTTGTGGAAAATATACAATCAGTATCTGAGAGACGGTCCTCAACCAGAGCCCAGGGAGCAGTTAAGAAGTGTGATAGCCCAGCAACAACTTTATGGGCTCACAATGAGTTACCAAATTTTGGGGGAAATGTTCTTCTAGCTCCTGCTGCTCCTGCAGTGTACGTACCTGCCAAACAGACTGTGGAAGTCATTCAGCCACCAGAAGAAGGCCTGTCTAATCAGCAGCCATGTAAACCAGGGACTATTGCCGTGCAGCATTCCCAAGATGGAAATATAACTTTTGAAAACCTTGAGAATCCTCCCAAAATGGGAGAAGAGGAGTCACTTCAGTCTCAGGCAAGTTCTGGTTATGCAAGTTTATTGTCTTCTCCACCTACAGAGTCTTTGCAAAATCAGCCTATCCTGATTGCTCAGCCTAATCAAAGCTATAACTTGGCTCAGCCAATTAATTTTTCTATTTCTCTATCTAATCAGCTAAGCAACAGTGAAAACAATCAGCCAGTGAAGGACTCTGGAGTTGGGGACAAGCCTGCAATGGGTCCCCAAACTCCACATGCTGGTGGGGAAAACATGCCGTTACCTGTGATGCAAGTTGGATCTCTCTTAGTTAATGCACTTCCAAATACTAATCTGTTAAAACATAATTTATTACAAAGTCCTGTTAATTCTTCTGATGCTGCTTCTAATCAGCCTGCAAACTTGCTTATGAAAACTCCTCTTAATTTGACTCCAGAAGGGCAAAAGAATGTTAATATGGAAGGCCTTGTTCCTGAATTTGCTGGCAAGCCAGGGTCTAACTCATCTGTTTCTCCTGGGATGAATCTTCCCAGTGGAAGTTCAAGTGGACTAGTCCCCCCTGTTAATTCCGTAGCACAGGCTAATAACTCTGCAAATCAATCAAGTAGCAAAGAAACTGCTGGAGTGCTCGACTTCACAGTGTCACGGACGTTGGAGAAAAGCAGCACAAGTAATTCTGTCCAGGTGCACAATCAGTCACCCTCTGGTGCTCCAGTCCAACAGGCGGCCGGTGGTGCTGCTCAGGTGCATCCCGAGGTGCCTGACAAACAACATTTCTATCAACAGGTGACAAAAGATGTACAGCACCAGGCTGTGTCAGACAGAGCTGCACTGGGAGCGCTGCCACCCCAACCACAAATGCAAGCAGCTCAAACGCAGCCACCAACATCTGGGCAGTCCTCAGCTCCTTCAGACTCCCAGATTTCCACAGGGGCTAAAGCCATGCAGCAGGGGGAGAACCAGGTGCTGGGCAACCGTCCCCAGCCTGGGGGGCCCCAAGAGGCAGGTTCAGCCCAGCCAAGGTACGACCAGACGAGTCCCGGGAAGCAGCCGGTGTCAGAACAGCCTCCAGGTGCTCCAGCTGCCACAGCCCCTCCTGCCAGCACTGCTCAGTCAGTCCCACCCAACGGGCAGCAAGACCTGCAGCGTCCACCCCCACCTCAGACCCCTCAGGATGCCTTTGGTCCACCCCAGAACCCTTACTACTACTACAGACATCCTTATGATGCTTACCAGGCTCCATATCCACCACCTTATCCTCCTGCAGACCCCAGGACTGCAGCTCACCTTTACTACATGGTAAGTTTTTATTTTTCCATTCCCCCTTAGTATGTATTATCAATTTTCATTTCTGAGTTACGAATTTAAACAGCTGTGTCATGATCAACATTCAGCAGAGCATTCACGTTAAGTGTTTAAGTGTAGGGAAAATCCAGACAGCAGTAACAAAACTGACACTGCAAAGATTATGGAAACTTAAGTAGTTCCTGACACCAGTTCCAGTTGGCACAGATGTCAGCTCATAGCAATTTGTTTGGTTCTTGGGAAAAAGTTGGCACTTAAAACTGCCTTGGCTGTCCAGGTGCTCAAATTTGGTTCCTATCTGCTGCCTGAATTATTGATGATTTAGTAGAGAGGTTGAACTGCCTTTAGTCCAGACATAATGGTTTTCTTTCCTTAAGTTTAGGATATTAATAACTTGACTGCCGCAAAAAGTAATAAAAGCTAAACTGTAGCTTATTAATCTGCATCTCTTCAGGTATCGCCGTTGTGGTGCGAACGGTGATGGTTTTTGGTTTTCAGTGTTATTTTGGAGGTGTGAAGCCTCTTCCCTTGCCTGTGCTTGTCTGTTGCAGGAGGACAGCTACGGGCAGTACGACCCCCGGTACCGACACTACGACAGCAGCGGCACTGCCTACATGGAACCCGGAAGCTATCGCTACCCCGAGCCCGAACGGCCCAGCTCCAGGGCCAGCCACTGCTCTGACAGACCTTCCTCCAGGTGTGTCATTCCAAATGGAGTCAAGATCTGGAACACCCCAAAGCAAGGGACTTGTTAGTGATGCCTGTTGAAGTTTTACAGCGTAAAGCACAGGGAGGAATTCAAAACCTCTTTGTGTGCTGCCGTAGGGACAGATGGTATCAAATGCCACGTCTGGAAAGGATACAGTTCCTCAGCCTTTTCTCCTGCTGGAGCCTTGTGATTCCTTTCATTCAGTTCTCTGGGGGTTGTTGGTGTTTGTGCCAGGCAGGAAGTCACTGCTGTGGCCTCAGTGCTGATGTTTGCTGTGAAAGAGCAGTGCAGGCCATGGGGTTATTAATCAATACTCATTTATTTTCTGCCTTGCACTTAAGCAGGGGCCCCTCATTCTGTTAATGAATGGCACTTTTGCACATTGGTTGGGATTTGCCTTGCAAGCACCATGGATACACAGTGGTTCAGGTGCTCAGAAGAGAGTGGTGAGTCAGGTGACAACAGCCTGGTGCTGTGTCAGGTCCATTTGTGTGACAATTCCTCTGCTGTGGATAAGCTTTCCTCACAAAGCTCCCAGGCTGTGGTCTGGCTGGCAGAGGTGCTCTGTGGGTCTGTCCTACCCGCTCATTTCACTGCAGGTTTTGATTAGGGAAACTTAAAAGCCTTGATCTGTCTGATTAATAAGAAATAAACAAATTTGAGAGGGGAACAATGCGTTCAGATGCTACTTGAAAATGTTAAATAAAAGTAGGATTAAATCTCTAGTATTTTTCAAGAAAGAAGCAGCAGATTACCTTGAAGAGATTGCTGCTTTCTGATGATTATTGTGTGAGTTATTTGTATGCACTTCAAATTAATGACAAAATGTTACTGTTGTTATTTGCTGAGGGGTTTGCAGTTTCTAACAGAGAAACTCCAGTTACCTGTCTGGAAATTATTAAACCCTTTGTAGTATTTGTCCGTTGTTGGTAGTTCACTCATGGAGCAGTGATCAAATTACAACATTTTGGTTACCATCTCCAGAAGATTATAGATGTATTTTGGTCTTGAGGAGCGCAAAACATTTGCTGTAACTCCGTGTGATGACTTTTACCATTTTCTTAAGTGAATTTAAGTATGCTGTGAGCTCTTGAAATGAGATGATAACCTCTAGTAGCACTTCCTGGTGTGTACTCTTCTGAGGTACTATTTTTAGAAGGGGTTGAAGTTTCTGTATGTGGCAGTGGGCAGATCAAAGCCTGTTAGAAGTGGCTCTGTCAGGGCTGATGTGTGAGTTCCAGTGCAGTCAGACATGGACTGTGGTGTGGAGCTGCAGGGCAGCAGAGCTCTATGTGTGTGAAACTGCCCTGAATGTGCCAGTGGTGGTGATGCAGCTCTGTAAACTCTGCTTGGGGGAGGGAATGAGATCTCTCTGGAAGAGACTGGGGAGACTGGTTGGGTGGCTAAACCTGATCTGATAAGATCAGACCTCCTCTGCAGAGCGAGTGCTGTGTTAGCAGACTTCCCACACTGCCTGACTTGCTGGGCCACTTTGGAGTTTGCACTCTCAGTTGTAGGACCAGTTGTAGGGAAGCGTGGAAGTTCCCATCACTCCACATGGCATTAAATATCTTCACCTGCTCTGTGTGTGTGTGCACAAGTGTGTTTGTGAGTGTAATGCACCTGTGTAGGTACAAACATACATGGATGTATACATATATATACATTTATGTGTATGTACATACATGCAGACACTGCATTTTTCATCTAACATTCATCCTCTGGCTTTTTTCAGAAATTCTAGGATGATGACCTGGAAACGTTATCTAATAAAGGCTCACGGTTTTTCAAATAGTGGCCACATCTTTCTTTTTCCATCAGAATAATTCTAATCATTTTTTTCTCTGCACTGACTCTTACTTTGCTGTGTTGGTTTTAGCCATGTTTTTGTGCTCATTTGGGCAATCAGCTCTGCAAATGAGTATTTTCTTCATTAGTAAAACAGTTAAATTTGGAGCAGCCATTATTTCTTAATGAATTGTTAAATTATCAACTTCTCTGTTGAGACAGTTCAAAGGATGCTAATTATAGCAGTAGTTTTTGTGATTAATTGTCTGTAAGTAATTAAACTTATCACCAAAGCAGTTTACAAAGCCACTAAATTATTGTGTGCTAAGGGCTGTCAGCTTTCGATGGCACACAACAATTTAGTGTTATATTGGGTTGTAAAGTCTTAATTTTATGATTCCTTGATTTCCTGGAAATGCATTATTTTAACTATGAAACTCTACCTAATCAGTTGTGGCATAGAGTTTTTCCTACCTCCTGCTGAATTTAGAAGAGATCAAGGTGGAATAACAACTTTTTAATACTTGTGTGCTTTCTTTCAGGCAAGGGTATACAGAAGATTATTATGGAAAAGGTGGATGGAGTGATTATTATTCAGGCTATTACCCAAACTCATATGATTATGGAGGTAAGGTGTCAAAAAGAACTCTGATTTCTTTCCATAGAGAATTGCAGAAAACATTGAAAACAATAATTTATGGGAAAGAGAAATTTTAAGATCAGAGAATTCACATTAATACAACTGGTGTCCTTTCAACAACCAGCAAGAATAAAATTATTCTTGCTGAAATTAGATTTTTTGCCCACTTCAGTTCTTAATACCTCTCCATCCTTCCTGTATGGTTTTTGTTCAGTAGAATTAGTAAATAGAAAATAAAGTAAGTTTTTTCCTCGCTTCAGTTTGCCTTTTCTTTGTGAAACCACTCAGTTGTAAGGGTACAGAACAGTTTTGTTCCACGTGTTGCAAGGCTGCCTTTCACTGGGGTGTGTCCTTGGTGTGTGACCTGCAGGCAAACTTGTAAAGGGAATTTTAGGTGGGTGTAAACAGAAGTTGGCTCATGACTGGATTTTGGTTTTGTCCATCATTATCTAAGTGCTCACTGAGACATGCTGGCGTTGGGAGTCTGGAGGTAATTGCTTGTGTAGTGCCTGGGAGGGTTTTAAGCAACATCTGTCCACATCCTGAGATGTTTTGCTTGGCACTCTGCAGAGTGATCACAGAGATTCTGGGAATCTCATAACAAATGCTGGGATTGAGTTTTGAAGATGTTAGAAAAGATCTGGTGGCAAACACTGTCCCTTCAGGAGTAGCTAACAATAACAATTATGTTCCTCTAAAAGGTGTAAAAGTGATTTTTTTTAAGCTTCTTTTAAAACTAAAAATGAGTGGTCATATTTACACAGCTTTAAGTACTTTGGTTTTGCTCTGTGCTTCAGGACCAACCCAGCTTGTAATGAAAGAGAAAGGAGTAGAAAAAAGTTATGGGCAGTTTTTGCCTGTATCTGAACCATTTCTTTTTCTTTTCCAAAGATCCAAGTCGCTGGGAACGATACCCATATGACCCCAGGTACAGAGACCCTAGAAGTTACGACCAGAGGTACTGGTATGATGCTGAACACAACCCTTACCAGAAGAGAGAAGCATATCCATATGGCAGCAGGTTTGTCCAGTCAATCCATGTTCTCCCAGTGCTCTTTCCAGAGCTGGGGCAGCAGATCCTCTGGAACAGACTATTAAAGTGCAGTGTTACACATATTTCAGAGTGTTGCTAGTCCTTTCTGTAGCTTTAACATAGGTCATTGAGGGAAAACAGATGAGCTGTCACATCACTCTGAGAGAAGGATTGAAGGTAGCAGCTCTTGGTTTCAAACCAGTTGAACATTCTGTGGGTTTTTAAAACAGACTCTGAGTATGATGTTGGTCTTGATCTTGAATAATCTATATGAACTCCTGGAAGGAATGTCAGTTTGTTTATTGTAACAACAACCTCAGTGTAGGCAGTGATTTAAGAACCCTTCTGGAGCGAGGTCCAGTTTTCCCGACAGTCACCTCCCTCAGGGCTGTGTGTGGCTGTGCTCATTCCTGCTTTCTCTGTCCATCCATCAGGAATGACAGATATGAGGATAACTGGAGATATGATCCCCGATTCACCGGGAGCTTTGATGATGACTCGGAGCCCCACAGGGATCCCTACGGGGACGAGTTTGACCGGCGCAGTGTCCACAGTGAGCACTCCGGCCACAGCCTGCGCAGCTCCCGCAGCGTCCACAGCCACCAGAGCAGCTTCAGCTCTCGCTCCCAGCAAGTGAGTTCCAGCTGGGCACACCAACCTGGCACTTTCTCTGTTGGGGGTGGGCGAAGCATTAGAAAATAAGAAAATATTTAGGTTGTTAGCGCGGGGAATGCGTGTTTTGAAAACTTTTGTGAGTTAAGGCTGTTTCGTAATATAGTTTTGAACTTAATATTTGTCACAGTTGTCAAGAGAACTTTAACCAAAATCAGCACTCAGCTGTGCAAGTTGCCACACACAGAGAAATGGAAAATTTCCTCTACTGTATCCATTTGCTGTTTGTGAGAACTTTGCGTTCCCTGTGCTTGGCTGTAGTGGACACTGTGCCTGGCTTTGTGTCACATCATTTTTCTCATCACAAGCATGGCTGTGTTACTGAACTTGGGATGTGTTAAAGAACTAACTCCATATTTGTATGATATTATTTTGACTTTAAAAGCAAAAACCAAAGCTAACTGGTTACTCATCCACTTAACACCACAAGTACAGATACCTGAAAACCTCAGAGAATATTTGGCTAATTTCTGAGGTACAGTTTTCGCTCGTGTAATGGGTCATTTTACCTGTAGTTGGTTCATGTTTTGGTTCGTCACGTTGCTTGGAAGTTTAGGTACTTTTCCAGTCTGAATTCCAATTCATTTAGTAATACTTGAAGTAGTGTTGGAAATCACTTAGGCATTAATCTTCAGGCACCTGAAGCCATTTGGCATTTGTTTGGTTTATTCCATTGAGACTCTCTGTTACAGCAGAGGTGAACATTCATTCTGACCCACAGTTGTTGGTAACAGAACTCATGCTTTTCACACAAGCATATAAAAAATCCTGTTGTGAGAGAACTGAACATGCTTGGATATGAACAGACCAAATAGTGATAAAAACACTGGGGGAGAAGACAAAGATGAATTAATTATCTGCTGTAGCCCGTGCTACAGAAGAGTCTCGCCGGTTGGTTTTCTGCAAGGCAGTGGTGCAGTAAGCCTGGTTCACAAGGAGCACTGATAACAGAAGCTGTCAGGAGAGAATGCTCACTGTCTGCAGTCCTGCTTGCAGTGCTGCTTGCTTTGTGTAACCCCAAGCTCCCAGCTAACCCTCACTAATCTGATCTGTCTAGAGCCAGCTCTATAGGAGCAATCACGATCTAACGGGTAATGCCTATGAAACCCCTGCGCAGGCAGTGTCACTCCATGCAGATTATCCCTATGGAGGGTATGATCCCAGCTTTGATGGACAGCAGCCTTTTACAGACTATGGCTACCCTGCTGAAACGGGCTGGTCAGCTGTGGAACAAGGTATGGACACACTGGGGAGGGAGGAGGGAAGGCATTGTGCTATAGATACAAAACACTTCTCTGGAAAAGCTTTTCTGAAGTCTGTTGGTGTCTGTCATTAGCTCTTTGAAGATGTGTTGTACGTTTGTACAGAGATCACAGAAATATGTCTGATACAAACAATCAAAACCCCTGCATTGAAAAAAAATAATTGGATTTTAAAGTTCTGTAGTCTAGTTTTGTTTTAGTTATTGCAAATCTTCAGATTTGGGACTTTGGGACTATAAAGGAACTGATTGTTTCTTACAAAGTTCAGCCAAATTAAATGACAGGGTAATTTGTCTGTTGGTCTAATACTTCACAATTATTGAATTGGGTAAATACATCAACAAGTTTACTTAGTTGCAACACAGGTTACCTGTTCTTATTTTATCTTTTCTCCCCATTTCAGCACCTTTAAGACCC
This sequence comes from Falcunculus frontatus, assembly GCA_013398115.1. Classification (NCBI taxonomy): domain Eukaryota; kingdom Metazoa; phylum Chordata; class Aves; order Passeriformes; genus Falcunculus; species Falcunculus frontatus. The sequence goes on from VZRV01009367.1 coordinate 188,251, forward strand.
TCAACACCTGAGAAATTTTCAGTGCCTCATATCTGTGCCAGGTTTGGGCCTGGGGGTTTCTTAATAAAAGCACTGCCAAATCTGCCTTCTGAGGGCCAGCCAGCTCTGGTTGAAATCCACAGCATGGAGGTAAAGTTTAAAAGGAAAAATGGGAAGTAATGGAGTAAAGGTCTTTCTTTTGGAAGGGAAGTAGGGAACTTGAATCTGTAACTTCCTGATTCCCTTTTTTTTATGTCAATGCATGTATCTCTATCAGATTGGGCTGTAATCATAAGTAAAACAGTAAATTTAAAAGTTCTTTTCCTCTGAGAGATGACTTAGTCATGATGAGGCCATTCAGCTCCTTATAATTTTGTTCAGGATGATGTACAGAGTAACTTGCTTGTAAAGTAGATTTCATCATTTATCATCCTTGAGCAGATTGCAGGTCACCCTTTGTATTTTAAGAGGCTTGATTGCATGATGGGTTATGTTCAGGTCTGGGTGTTTTGTTGATAAAAAGCAAAAGTTATAAGAATTTCTTACGGATTATATCTGTGTTTCAGACTATGTTACAACATTCTCCAGAGCAAGAAGAGATGAGAGCCTTTCCTGGTCCTCTTGCTAAGTATGTTCTTAGAGTTTCCAGAAATAACTTTAAAGCATTCAGAAGTTATTTCTTCATTGCCTGTAAATTACAGGATTTAAACTGAATTAAAATATTTGTGGCTTTTCACCTGCTTAAATAATAGATGAGCTTTAAATTTATTCCTCAGACTAATCACACATAATGACCTGAGCATTTATATACACCTCATTAAAAACATTTTTTCTTTTTTTTTTTTTTCAGGGATGAGACCCATAAAGTGGATGTTATTAATTTTGCACAAAGTAAAGCTGCACAGTGCTTTAAGAATGAAAATTTAATTGACAAAGAATCTGCAAGTCTTCTTTGGGACTTCATTGTACTGTTGTGCAGGCAGAATGGGGTATGTCTCACTGTTTGAGTTTTTATCTACCCTAAAGTATTTTGTACACAAACAGTTTTTGTGTAAAGGTCAGGAATATGTCTTATAGTCACTGATCTTGGAATATTTCACAGACCGAAGGAATTTGGAAACTAGGCACTCATCCTCAGCTGCTCAGAGGTGCTGATGCTCACATATTGCTGTTGAAGTGACAAATAAAATGCAGGCAGTGTTGAAATAACAGATTTTTCAATTTTTGTTTTCTCTCCACACACACAGACTGTTGTGGGAACAGACCTGGCTGAGCTTCTGCTCCAAGATCATAAAACAGTGTGGCTTCCTGGGAAGTCCCCTAATGAGGCAAATTTGATTGATTTCACTAATGAGGCTTTGGAACAAGTGGAAGAGGAATCTGGTGAAGCCCAGCTTTCGTTTCTCACTGATAATCTTCTAACCACAGTTGACAGTTTTGAGAAGGAGACCGAGAGATTCAGGGAGTTGCTGCTTTATGGCCGTAAGAAAGTGAGTGCTTATACTCCTACTTATTTTTTGCAACTTTTGTTACAAAATAAAATACTTCATGCCACTGTATTACACTGATACAGAAATGTTATGTTCTACAGTTCATAATCTAAAGCAAAATTATAGTTATGTGTTAGCTTTTATCTAAACAAACATATTTTGGTTTGATCACAAATTACTACTGCAAAACTGTTGTTGTGAGTAATATGTGAAGCTATTCCCAGTAAGCTGATTCGTGTCTTTATTAGGATGCTTTGGAGTCTGCCATGAAGCATGGTTTGTGGGGTCATGCTCTGCTCCTTGCCAGCAAAATGGACAGCAGGACACATGCAAGAGTGATGACCAGGTACGGGGTTGCTTGTTGGTTAATAGAATTTGGCTGCCCCTTCTGCTGATGAGCTGGAGAATGTTCAAACACCCCTTAAATGGAATAGGTGGCAGAGAATAACTTCTCAGGTTTAAGTTTATAGCCAGAAGACCCCAAAATAAAAAGTAACAAATGACAAATAAATACACAGTAAAATTAAAGCATAATTCTTGCATGAACTGCTATGGATTCTCCACGATTTTGACAATGTCATCTGTAGCCTTGCTTGGAAAAAACTGCAAAAACTCAGCTGTCAGTTTTGTTAAAGTCAGCTGGCTTGGGGAGAATCCAGAGTTTTTTCCTAGCTTGGACTGACTGGTCTTACAGTGACAGACCCAGTTCACTGGGAGTCTTTTACTTTTGAACATTATCCCCTGGACAGTTTCCTCTTCAGTGTAATATTTTCACACAGCACTTCCTTCTCTTGAACTAGGTTAGATTAATTGCCACTGGGAGCTGAAGTACATTTTGACTGCTTACCCCATGCTTGTATTTTGTTTTTCTCTGCAATGTCTCTGTAGATTTGCCAACAGTCTCCCAATTAATGACCCTCTGCAGACTGTTTACCAGCTCATGTCTGGAAGGATGCCAGCTGCATCCACGGTAAGATTCACTGGGAGCTGCAGGGAGTAGTGTAGTTCCCAACAGAAATCTTTCCTAGAATGTCAGAGAAGTTGTTTTGGGCCTTTTTAGGTTGAAACACTTACCCATGCAGAGCTCCAGTCACTGATTTGACCTAGTAATTCTTCTAATTTTAGTGCTGTGGAGATGAGAAATGGGGAGACTGGAGGCCTCATCTAGCAATGGTGTTATCCAACTTGACCAATAATGTGGACTTGGAATCCAGGACCATTGCTACCATGGGAGACACTCTTGGTAACTCTTGGGGAATTAACAGGGTGATGACTGAAGGAAAAGCTTTGATTGCTCAGCTTTTTTTTTTTTTTGAAAACAGGCAATTTCTTTGTAAAATATAAAGTGGAGCAGTTTTATCTGGGCTTGTCCCTATTGTGAAGGCATTTGAATGCAAAGCCAAACAATACAGGACACAAGTTACAATGTGCCACTGAAATATCCTGAGCTCTGTCCTTTATTTCTCTGCAGCTTCTAAAGGCCTGCTGGATGCTGCTCATTTTTGTTACCTTATGGCCCAAGTTGGGTTTGGAGTTTACACGAGAAAGACAACAAAGCTTGTCCTAATTGGATCAAATCACAGGTTTGGGTTTCTTTTTTCTTTTTTAAACTTTCAATGCAAAAATGAAAGTTTGAGAGACTGAATTGCATTGCTCCCCTTGTGCTCACAAAGCACAGCTGATTTTGAAATAACTATTTGATGTCGTGTCTTGTAGAAGTTGTTGATATTTTGTGTCTAACAGAGCTGTGTGTCTGACTGACAGATCTGTGTTTTTTGTCAGCATATATAAATGCAAATAATATTTTTCTTCTCCTGTTTGAAACAGCTTGCCATTCCTAAAGTTTGCCACCAATGAAGCCATTCAAAGAACAGAAGCCTATGAATATGCACAGTCACTAGGAAGTCAGCCTGGCTGCTTGCCCAATTTCCAGGTGAAGAGCTATTCCTGTTCTGGTTTAGTTTCTGTTTTGGCAGATTTCATGCTTTTAATCTCTCATGTGCTGTAGTCAGTGTGGCAAATATTTTATCTGCTATAACATCAAATATTCATGGATAGTAATGCCATATAGCTGTTTTCCTGTTGCCACAATTCATTTTCACTTTTTTCACCTCTACATCCCAAACTTCTGAATTTTAAATTTTTAAATTGTAATTCTATATTCCAGAAAAAAAATCCAACAGAATTTGCTGGCAGTAGCTGTAGATAAATAGACAACTTCCACTGGATGCATTGGGTGGAAGAGAAGAACTGAACGCTTGTTCCTTAAATTTTAAATGTGATAATGGGATATCTGAGCTTTCAGCTGAAATGTCAGACTGCCTTTTATTTGTTACCACTCAGAGGGTTGTGATCACTTGGTTTATTTGTCCTGCTTGCCTCCCCCAGGTTTTCAAGTTCATCTATGCCTGTCGGCTGGCTGAGATGGGCCTTGCTGCCCAGGCTTTCCACTACTGTGAGGTGATTTCCAGAACTGTCCTGAAAGATCCACATTATTATTCCCCTGTGCTGATTGGCCAGCTAATCCAGGTAACAGGAGGAAGAATTAAGTATTTGTGGCTGGATAGTGTAGGTGGGAAGCTGTGGCTGTTGAACTCACACTTTGCAATGGTTCTTTCTCTCAGATGTCATCCCAGCTGCGGCTGTTTGACCCTCAGATAAAAGAAAAGCCAGAGCAGGAATCTTTTATTGAACCCTCCTGGTTGGTAACACTTCGACATGTGGATGGACAGATCAAGGTACAGTGTGTGCTTTTCAGCATGAATTACTCTCTTTAAAGGATTAGTTTAAATCCAGGTTTTGAAATCCAGTGCTAATCACAGAAACATGGGAAGTGACCTTATATACTCATGTCCTAAATTGCAAATGTTATGGTGTAAACCAAGTGAATGTGCCACACTTTAGTGCCCTGAGATTCAATACAGAATAAAGTTGTATGAGACAGGTTTTTCTTAATACCATAATGCAAGGAGAATTGGAAGACTCATTGGGTTGCAGTAACTCCTGCTGTAAGCAGGGGATCTTCTTGCCATAAAATTGTGTGTGAATTAGTGTTGCTAGATTATAACAGAGACAAAATAATTATCATTTATTTAAAGAGATGTGTTAGCAGTTTGAACCCTGAGCTAATTAACTGTGTTTCAATTTAAAAACAAACTCTTTAAATTACTGGTTGAACTTGGCTTATAAGTGGCTGATAGTTCGTTTTCTGACTAACACTAAAAAACTGTTTTCACACCTAAGATTTCCTTTGCTCTGTGTTCTCGTGGTTATTAACTGAATGTCTGGTACAGTTCAGTTAATAATATTTTGCTTTTTCCTGCAGGAGGGTGCAATAGCCTATAACACAGACAGATCCACTCCCCCTCCATATGAATGCAGCACTCCCAGCTCTGAACTGGACCGTGCCAGTCAGTGTGATGGGGGAGGTGGCCGTGACGTGGGTCCAGGTGCTGAAAATGCCTTGTTGGCATCCTTGTTACCCAATATGGCTCAACAGATGCAGAGCGTGCAGCTGATGCCTTCAGGTTGGTGTTTCATGTCCTTTGTGACAGAGAGAAAACAAAGGTTTCGGGTTTCTGACATAAGAAACCACTTAGGAGGCTGGTTGGAACAGGGAGATTTCACTTCTGCATTGTATCATTTTTAGGGTAAAAGGTTCACATTGGGATTTCTGTTTAATTATAACTCCTAACTCTGGTTTTTTTCATGCTGCAGTACCTCAGGCTGTCCTTGATGGCTCAGCTGCCATGATTCCTCCTGGTGACCAGGGAAGTGTCCCCTTCTACCCAGTGGCTCCTCAGCCTCTTGGCCCTGGACCTGGCTTTGCACCTCAAGGATTTTCAAATCCCTATGGAACTGAACCATCCCCACTATATTTAGGGTCAACACTACCCCCAGGAGGGCCACCACAAGAAATGGAACCACGGCCAGAAGAGCAGACAAACCTGGAAACAGGTCTGGGGTCTTAATAAACAGCTTTCCTTCCTTATAAAGGGACTGAAGTGTTTTGGGGAATAATACAAAATATCTCAGAATTTAAAAAATAGTCATGTTTTGGGTAATGAAATTCAAAAACACCCTGTAATGGTATAGAAACATCTGTAGAAAGTTGTAGTATTCATCCTGCTTTTTTGGCTTACTTTGAAAGTGAGGTCTGACTCAGCAGATCATGATTTAGACCCTGACAGATAATCCTGGAGTGCACTGGGATTGGCAGTTCTGTTTCCAAGGTCTGTGTCAGGGATTTCTGCCTCTGGACATGAGCTTCTGGGACCCTGATGAGTTTAAATTCTGTGACAGCAGAGCCCGACACATGTGGAAGGAGGCAGGCCTAAGTTTGGCAGAGTTTGAGACATGAGGAGCCTTTAACTTGCTCCATCCTGATGGTTGCATCCCTCAGCCTGCTGTGGCCTGTGTTTAGAACAAACACAAACCCAGACAGGAGAGGAAAAAATCATAGCAATTGCAGCTCTCATTCTTTAAAAGACCAGGTTCTCTCTAGCACAAAACTCATAACTGGTGAAAACTTTTGCCTTAAAACTGTTACGGGGCTTGGGGGCTTTGGTGTTTATTGTTGGTTCTTTTGTTGGTATGTGTCCCTGCTAACATAATCTGATTTTTTTTTTTTTAAGGAATGCAGAGAATTGCCCCAGAGTCTCCTTCACAAAACTCCTTCCCTGAGCAGAGAGAGGATGATTTCTATGGCAGAATGGCTAATATGGTATTGTTATTTCATACATTTCTTCAGCTGCATTGCAGCACAATGCAAACACAAGAGGATTTGGGGGCTCTTTATTGCTCTTCAGCAAGAATTGAAGCTTGGTTTTTAGAAGTCCCCAAATAACCAGATTAAATGTCTTTAATTATGTGGACATTCTTGATAAAAAATTAATCTTGTGCCAGATATTTAGCTGTTTGTTTATTATGCATTTGTGTCCTGGCTTTATATCTAAGCAGGCACCAGGACAAAGATCCATCTTCAGATGTATTAACTTTTAGATCACTTCTGTTTATGGATTTTACAAAGAAGGATTTTTTTTTTTAGGAAGATGAAATGTGATCCATCACTCCAGCAGTGACAACTTTGTGCTTTCTTTTGTATTTGTCACACAGGGCTATGGGCGAAGATCCCGAACAACCTCAGAGTCCTCTGCTCATTCTGTGGGACGAGAGAGATCCAACTCTGCAGCAAAACAACCCTCTCCTCCTCCCTCTGCTCCTGCAGGGAAAGAGACTAAAAAAGAACCAAAGAAGGAGGCAGCACCTAAAAAGGTAAAATTGCTTAGAAAGGTACCTACAGCTGGAGATTTGTTAGTAGTCCACAGTACTTAAGAGTTCCTGACTAAACTGTTTATTTCTATTTATTTGTTGCAACTCTGAAGTCCCTAACAGAAAATGTGTTGTTGCATGAATGTTTCTTTTAACCTGCCTGTAAAGACAGTAGTGAGAGAATTGACTGAGCAGATTTAATTTCTTTTCAGACTGGTGCAACCTGGTTTCGCTGGCTGATGGGAAAAGGAAAGAATGAGGCTCACCTGCCAGATGACAAGAACAAATCAGTAAGGCCCCAAATATCACAAAAACCTTTATACACTTGAATTTGTTCCTGATGTTCTCCTGGATGACAGATGAACATTGTTTTGATGAGTAAACAAATGATTGTAAAACTTTGAAGATTATTTTTATTCAAAGACTGGCTTTAAAAAAAAATAGTTAAAATTACTTTGAATTTTTTTAGCAGCTTGCTTTGAGCTCTTTGGTTTTGACTGTGATTTTCTTTTAGATTGTTTGGGATGAGCAGAAACAACGCTGGGTTAATCTGGATGAACCAGAAGAAGAGGTAAAAATCTGAGTCCTCATGATTTCTCCAAGTGGAAAACAAAAATCTGTGCTTGGCACAGAATTTTCTTTAATCTGTTACTGGCTCTTAAGAGCTGCTTTTTACTGAATTTGGATTAAAATGTGCAACATCAGTAAGTGATGTGATTGGATTTTTTTTGTCTCCCTGCAGAGTAAACCTCCACCACCCCCTCCAACAGGATTTCCTAAAGCTGCTCAGGCTGCTCCCCCTGGGCCTGGAGGCCCACCTGGTGCCTCTGTCAACGTGTTCTCCAGGAGAGCAGGTAACAGCCAGCACTGATATTTAAGACTTTCTCCTGCATTAAATGTGAAGGCAGAAGTCCTGATTCTTCCAGGGTTGTTTGGGAACAGTTGGCAGCTCAGTGGAGCTGTGGCTATTGCTGGCTGTGCTCATGCCCAGCTCCTGCACTGCTGTCACAGTATCATGACTTGGGTGTTACTGTTTTTATCCCTAGAGTGTTATTTTCTGATCCTGAAAGATGCTTTAACCAGCAAACTGTTCAAAGGAGACACGGGCATGACTAACACAAGGGTTATTTCTGTTTTTCTGCATGTTTCTGATGTAGCTGGGAGCAGAGCCCGTTATGTGGATGTCCTGAATCCAGGAGGAACCAAGGCAAGTGGTGCTCTTCCTGCACCATCAGACCTGTTTGCCCCCTTGGCACCAATGCCCATTCCTGCCAACGTGTTTGTTCCAAACTCAGGTGTGTGGATACGATTGTGAGGAGCTTGTATGGCTGTTTATGGGTATGGTGTGTTTGGCTAAATCCTATTTCCTCTGTAGTTCCAGGGGAATCCCAGCCCATGGAAGGGAGTGGAGCAGCAGAGCACACACCAGCTGCAAACCAAACCAACACAGACCCTGCTGCAGCTGTGGAACCAGAGGTGGGCTAGAAGGAATGTCTTGTAGATAGAACTCAAACTTCTGATTCAAACTCCTTCATGATTCTGAGCAGCAGTTTCACAGCCACAGTACATAAAAAGCATTTTATTGTTGCAGAGATTGTGGTTTAACGTTTTACTTAAAGAACAGGAGAAGGGAAATGCAAGTGAAAATGGAAGTGGGAGGTTGCATTTCCTAATTTGGCAGAGCTGCAGCTTCCATGGGTGCAGCATGTGCCAGGAAAGAGACCAAGAATGTGGGAAGAGTCTTACCCTGCATGTTACAGCTGCCTGATGTGTTGTAACATTGTTCTGCTTCAGTGGGATCTCTAAGGGAAATGTGAAATAGCCTCACAGTAACGATGATAAACAGAAGTGCCTTGTTTTCCTTCAGTACTTAAACCCTGCAGCCCTTCCTCCTGGATCTGGACTTCCTGTTCCTAACCCTGATGGCTCCCAGTCAGGCGAGGTAAGGCTTGATGCAAAGTATTTAATTAATGACTTTTACAGTTAATTGTAGTGGTCTTACAACGGGCCATCTAAAACAACAAGTAACTGATTCAGTTGCTGATGAGTTGCCAAGATGGGATTTGACTGCCTCCAGAATTGAACAGAAAAGACCTCTAAGCCCATATGAGAAGTTCAGCCTCCACGTCCTACATTCTGTGATCTCTTTTTCCTATATAAGTACTTTTAAAAGCCTTTTTCAGGGTAAAATATCAGTAGCAATTTAAGAGTCTCTTCTTGCCTCTATGCATGCATATAATTTCACTAATATTAAGTGCAAGACACAAGGAGAACAAATTGCTGTGTGCCTTGCAGAGTAACATTACCTTTGTTCCTACTTAATGTTTTCTATACCTACATAATTTCGTGCTTTAAGAAGTCCTTTTGATTTAAACTAACTTCTGGCTTTACGTTTGTTTTTGTTTTTGTTTTTTTTTTTAACTCGAAGTTGGTTTAACCTTTGGCAGTGAGACTTTGACAATGAAATAAAACAACTGAAAGCTTGGGGCAGTGACATGCATGACGACTTTTTTTATTTGTGTTTTTTTGTATTTGTGTGTTCTTGCTGTTTTGTAGCTTTCGCGCTCTAGTTCAATGAGTTCATTATCACGTGAAGTAAGCCAGCATTTTAATCAGGTACATGTGGCTGGCCATTCTCATTTATGTTAACTTATTTACTTCTTCCCCCCTCCTCTTTATTTTGCATTTGCTCAAATACTAATGCTACTTTTAGTCATTTCCCTCTCATTTCACAAAATACCATTAAAAGTAGATCATGATGTAGTGTTCCTTTTTACACTCAAACAGGGTCTTCAGTTTTGTGTATTTATGAGAGTGCATGTAATCCAGGCATGCTTTTTATTTATGTTCCTAAGATATTCAGATAATTTCATCATCTTTTTTTCTGGGATACTAAAGAAATCAGTTGATTTTAAACAAAAAACCCCCAAAAATCCTCAAACCAAACCCAACAAACCTCCTAAAAAAACTCAATATAAGCAAAACTTGGTCATTCTGCTGCTGCCAGTCTCAAATTGGTAATAAACCATCTGCAAAAGTCCCTGTAGGAATTAAAGGAATGCTTCATCTCTGCTGGAAGTTCCAGAGCTGTGTGGGGTCACCACAAAGGGGTGGCACAAACCTTTCTGATATTTCTTAGTAAAGCAAAACCTGACATAGAATGTTTATTTTGGGGCAAGTCCTGAGGTGTACTAACAAAGGCAGAAGGTACTAATTGAGTGGAGTTGCACTGGTGTCTTGTGTTGGTTTTGCATGCTTTGGATCTGCAGAGCTATTTGCAGTTGATGCATGTGACATTGTTTGGCCAGTTCTTACACTAAGCCAGTCCTGTTCTGGATCTGGATGCAAACTGTACCAGCACTCTGCAGTTGTTCCAATAGGCTGCACTCTCCATGTTGTTGGCATTATTCCTGTGAATATTTGCTCTGTATAACTTAGCAGACCACGTTTGAGAGGCACTGGAGCTCTGCCCTTTGTCTAATTTCAGTGTTTTCTCTTCCCAGCCTGCCACTGTTCCACCCTCGGGGGCACCTTCAGCAGGAGCGGTACCGTTCTACAACCCCTCTCAATTTGCACAAGTGAGTAAAGGCCTCGTCTTTCTTTTTCCTTATCTTTATTATCCAACATTTCCCAGAGCAGCTGTGGCTGTCCCATTCCTGGAAGTGCCCAAGGCCAGGCTGGACAGGGGTTGGAGCAGCCTGGGATAGTGGAAGGTGTCTCTGCTCATAGCAGGGGATGGAATGGGATGTACTTTAAAGTCCCTTCTGACCCAAACCAGCCTGATTCTATACTTGGAACAAAACTATTGAACAAGACATGATTCTGTGCTTTAGCAGCTTAATCTGGGTTGTTCCACAGAGAGTGTTAAATGTGCACAAAGATCAGTCTGGCACCTGTTCAATTTAACAAGTTTCCATTCAAAACTTCGTTCCCAATTTTTTGAATTTTGTCTCCAGCATGACACTTTTACAGAACGTTTTGTTTATTCCTGTTCTTTTTTCAGTCTCCTGCAGCCACTGGAAGTTCAAGACTGGGAAGAATTGGACAGAGGAAGTATCCAACATTGAAGTAGCATACAATGGCTTTGTATTTGGAATCTTCACTCATGTTCTGAGTATGAAAAGAACTATTCAGCCTTATGGCACGTGATATCAGCTGCAGTTGACATGACAGAAATCTAATGATGGGTGATCTTTTTCATGCTTGCACCTCATCTACGCAAACCATTACCAAACATGAAATATATGTAACTTTTCCTTTTCAAAACCTGGCTAGAAATAGCTTTGCTGTGATAAAGAATAGACACAAGAGAGGAAATAGTTGCTGTCTGTTACAAAACCTGTTTGTAAATTGCATAGGCAATTTATTCCTTAAGTTTATTTTAAACCTTACTAGCGTGACTTTCCGAGACATAGTTTCAGGGATTCCTTAATTTCTGAAGGATGCTCCCCTCCCAGCAGGGGTTAAAAAAAAAACCAAACGTGTCCACATTGTAAGATAACACTGTGGCCTTAAGAGGACCATGCACAATTGTGATGCTTTCAGCCCGAGTGTGGAACCAGAGATGTTCCCCTGGGAGAGGCTCGCCCAGGAGATGCCTCCTCGTGCTGGTTTGGTTTTTGGGAGGGGGGAGGGGGCCACAGCTCATCCAAATAAATCGACCTATATTGAATGAAAACTGTGACTGTAATCTAATCCTAATTTGATTTGGATCTTTCCTAGTCTGTAATGTAGTTTGTGGTTTAGACTACCTGTAAAGCCAAGTGTATAGTGGGAAGGAGCTCTGTATCATAGCCAACGCTGTTCTCTTGACGAGTGAGTGTTTGTTTAAGTGCAATACGGTTACTTTGCTTTCTCTCAAACTGCTGGCACTCTGCAGCTGGGGGGGTAACAGCTTGAAAGTTGTTTATTTTTTCCATTTTGGAGTGCCAGAATCAGTGTAATAATCCGTTCTTGAATCTCCATTACTAAAATAACCAAGGTCTTAAATAGCTAACAGCTAAATTTCATACTAAAAGTAGATGGATTAGACCTCTACAGATGGACTTTAAAATCTTTAGGTTTAATATAGGAAATTGTGAAAACCATGATATGCAGCGTTTATATTCACTGAAGAATCTGAATTATCTGCAAAGAGAGAAATAAATTTTAAATATTTATTAAATCATTAGGCCATATTTTATTTAGAACTTGCCACCAAACTATTCAGTTTTACTTGAATTTCTGCCCAGGAGTAGAAATAATACGAATGTGAAATTGCCAGTATTTGTCCCCAGTTGTTTCTTTTTTTTTTTTTTTTTCTCTTTTCCTGAATAACACCACTTTTCTAAGATCATGATAGCCTTATGTATGTCCCAAAAGGTTTGTATGCAGCCCAAGTAAAACACTATTTGGGTGGATTAGAAACCTTTGTGTGCTGGTCCATACTCAATTCCAGACGTGGGCAGCAGCAGTCAGTGTGGTTTACTTTTCTATAATTGAAACCTAATCAGACACTTGGCTTTCCTCTAGTCCAGCCAGGCTGCTGATTATTTTCTCCTTTCAGTAGAGACTGCCAAACAACTTCATTCAAGGAAGGCTCCCTCTGAGCTGGGAGCGGCTGTCTTTCCTAAGTGTAAGATTTGACACTGTAAATTCTTAAATAAAATATTTTGCGCTCTGGAGCACTTTCACATTTTACTTTCTTCTTGTGGTTATTGCTTTAGTGAGCTGGGTGGAGGAACACCGCTCCTGTTTGTCTGGGGATGAGCTGTGTGAGGAAAGGCAGCCTGGAGTGCGGTTTGGAACAGCTTGTGCATCAGAGCAGGTCTGGATGGGATTTTGGGAAGAAATCCTCCCCTGTGAGGGTGGTGAGGCCCTGGCACAGAGAAGCTGTGGCTGCCCCAGGATCCCTGGAATTGTTCCAGGCCAGGCTGGACAGGGCTTGGAGCCTATGGAACATGTCCCTACCTATGGGAGGGATTGGTGATCTTTAGGCTCCCTACTAACCCCAACCTGCGATTCTGTGATCAGTGTTTGTAGTGAAATGTTCAAACTTGAAGCTTTAGGCTTAATACGGACAACTTTTAAATTTCTTTAAGTGCAAAACGCTTACTTTAAGCTGCTTTTTAAAGGCCGCGTTCATCCCGTGTCGCGACAGCCGCGACTTCCCGCGATCGCCGCTCTCTCGCTGCCGTGAGGGCGCTGCGCTGCGCGCTCCTCCGGCCGCCGGGGGGCGCTGCGGGCGGGGCGGGCCCGGCCCAGCGCTGCCCCCGTTGCTACGGCCGGGCCGGGGCGGCCGCACCGGGACCGGCACCGACACCGACACGGGCACCGGCACCGACACGGGCACCGGCACAGAAACGGGCACCGGCACCGACGCTGCGACCACGGGCAGCGGGGAGGAGCCGTGAGGAACCGGTGAGGCCTGGGCTGCGTCCCGCCCGCAGCGGTGGGGAAGGGGCGGCCCCGGCGGGAGGGAGGCGCGGCCACCCTCAGGGCCGGGACCAGGGCTGGGTCCCTCATGCCCGGCCGGGGGATGCAGGCGGCGGCCCCTCGGTGCCAACCCCGCGCTCTGGGCTGCGTTCACCGGGTGCTGCCCTCCCAGGTGCCGCGGCCGGGGGAGGCTGGTCCGCGGTAGCCGCAGAATGACGAGGTGCTTCCCCCGTGTAGAAATACTCGAATCCCGTTTCCGTATCCTAAACCCACCCCTGGGGGATTTTCTCGGTGTCAGCGGCGGTGAACGGGGTTGGTGCAAGGCAGGAAAAGGAGGCAGGGGTTTCCCGGCTGTGGGATCACTGGAAATTTCCTGGCCTCGGGCAGCCGGTGCTGCGGGCTGGTTGTGCTGGTGGCGCCCGTGTACAGCAAGGACAGCGAGCTGTGGGTTTTGTGCAGTTTAAATTTCCTTTCGTGCTAACAGGACACACGGCCTTTTCTTAAAGAAGGGTGTACGCAGCCGTGATGCCTGCAGCAGGGAGGAGGTCACTTCTCTGCTCTGCTTTTGGGGGAAAAAACGGGAAATAACAGTGATTTTCTAACAAGGTCACGTTAAGGTTTGAGTTGTGCTAGAGGGAGGTCCTGCAAGGAGGTGCTTTCTGATCAAGGAGTACAGTTTGCGGCTCAATAACTTTTCATTCTTCTATCTTCCTCTTGGGGGAATCTAGGTGTCCCACGTCTTGGAATTCTGCAGACGATGCATCTGCCTGCACATTCACCTGCCCTTCATTCCCAGCTAAAGGCTGAGCTGTCTGCAATTCCCATGTCTTGCTGGCCGAGTAAAGCCCTGTGAACCCACAGGGTGATAAAGGGAAGGAAACTATGCTTTGAGGAAGTTTTCATCTGGAGCAGCATCCCTAGCCGGTACCTGGGAGGACAATGAGTACTCCAAATGGATTTCCACAGCACTCCAGGGTGTGTCTCACACGGAGCATGGAGGGTGGAGCAGTACAGGACCTGCAGGCAAAAAAAGCTGGGAAAGCAGCCAAAAAGGAGGCTGGGGGCGAGGGGACACCTCCGAAAATAGGCACCCCCATAAGTGAGACCTTAAAGCTTCTGCCAGAAGAACTCAAAGCCAATATGAAAATTAAATCGATCACTCCAAGGCCCCCTCGGAAGCCCCGGCTGGAGCGTGCTGCATCCCTGGATGAGAAGAGCTGGAGGAAGTGGAGACGGTTTAGGACAAGCCAGGAAAGTCTGACTGATCCCAACGAGACGAGCTCCTCCAACGGTTCCCTGCAGGAAGCGTCCCCCAGCCCTCCCACCAGGGGCAGGGCCAGCCCCTGCAATCCCTGCTGCCAGCAGGATTCCTTGCACAGTTCACCAGACGCCTTGGAAGCCAGTCCCGTGGGGAAGAGCAGGGGAGGCGCCTCGGACCTGGGCAAACGAGCCTCCGAGATCTCCAGTGCCTTTGGGGGGCTCCTGCGGGGCAAGGGGTTCGCGGGGGGCAAACCCCGGCTGTCCCAAATCATGCCGGCCCGCCCCCTGCCCCCCATGGAGCTCAACGTGGCCTCCCACTCCCTGAGGACAGCTAATAGGATCGACTCAGATTGTCTGGATTACCGACATTATTCTCAGCACAAGTTTGGGAGGGTGAGCAGCAGCCTCAGCGACTCCAAGCTGCAGGGCAATGGGACGCTCTATGACAATTGCTCCACAGACTCCATGAAATCCACCTTCAGCGTGCTCACTCCCATTCGAGCCAAGGATGTTCGCAGCAGGTAGGGTCCCCCCAGCTTCTCCTGGCAGAGTTTGGGGTGTTGGCAGGGAGGAGAATCCCACTGGGCAGGGGCAGGGAGCTTCTGAGCTCCTGGTAAAGCACAAAAGCCATTCTGTGTTATTTAACCTGCTGTGGAGACTGGAAACATATGGAATATGAAGAGATTGGCACATTTGCTCCTTTTAGCTGGGTGTTTTCATAAATACCAGTTTAATTTGCTGTCAGTTTGGTTGTAATATTTACGTAATCTGTTTTGAGAATTAAGAAGCAGTAGCTGTGCATGCCAGCAGTTGGGAAAACTATTTTTTTAGAAAAATCTAAAAGTACATTGGGCTTGAACTGAAATGATAAATTGCAGAAAAAAATAACACCAGATATTTTAAATTGAAATTG
This sequence comes from Falcunculus frontatus, assembly GCA_013398115.1. Lineage (NCBI taxonomy): Eukaryota > Metazoa > Chordata > Aves > Passeriformes > Falcunculus > Falcunculus frontatus. Next base: position 203,578 of record VZRV01009367.1, read on the forward strand.
TCATGCAGTATTATCACAGTCCTGTGAGGTGCTGAGCAGATGTTGCACTTGTTTGGCTTCTGGCAGGATCAAATTATGTACTGGGAACTACTCCAATATCCCACAGGAGCTCCTCTGCCCCAGCCAGGACAGAAAAATCTAATCATTGATCCAAAGCGTGGGAGTCAGTAGTAGAGCGGAAATAATTCCGGAGATAAATTAAAGTGTTACTAACTAGTAAAAAAGCCCCAAAGATAGATTGTTACTTGTTTGCCGTAGGGTTTTCTTTCCCATTCCTCCCTAAAGCAGCTGGAGCCAGGTGGGCAGTGTTGGGTTGCCCAGAACTCTCTGACATAATTCTCTCATCGTTATTTGTAGAGCTTAAGCAAGATTAAAAATGCTTATTCAACGTGCAGTGCCTGTGCCAGCATCCCTCACCTCTGTAAGCGTGTCCTTCAGAGAGGCACGTGCTATGGGATGCATCTGTCCTTCCCAAATGGGATATTTTGAGACCTCAGGCTCAATAAATTATTTTCTTGAAGCTGATTTGATGAGCTGAATTGAAGGAAGGATGTGAGTTTGACTTTTTGGTTAGGAGAAACTTGATGCCAGAACACTGGGCATGGTGGAGCTGGTTTTGTGTTTGAAGTAAACTGAGCTGCTTCAAGGTACTCAAATTTAATGGAATCACAGGATCATGGGATGATTTGGGTGGAAGGGACCTCAAAGGTCATCCAGTCCCGTGGGCAGGGACACCTTCCACCATCCCAGGTTGCTCCAAGCCCCATCCAACCTGGCCTGGAACACTTCCAGGGATCCTGGGGCAGCCACAGCTTCTCTGGGCAACCTGGGGTTATCAAACCAATTTCTTTGTTCTGTCTGGATGAGTATTAGTGGGGCTGAAGACTTTGGATGGCTTCAGCCTTCTCAGCACAGAACCTGAGCAGCATCAGCCTCACCATCACCCTCGTGTCCTGGCTTTGGAAGGAGCTTTAGGCAAGCAGAACAATATAAAAATATTACATTCTTTCTTCTTAAAGGTATATTCTTGGTTAATTCAAGGTTCAAACATTACAAACCAATATCCCAGCTGCCATGCCCTTTCCTTAGATGCTCTTTTTTGGGTCTTCTGTCCACAGGAGCTATTTGGAAGGCAGCCTTCTGGCAAGTGGTGCCTTAATGGGAGCAGAAGAACTTAGCAGATATTTCCCTGATAGGAATATCGGAATTTTTGTGGCCACCTGGAACATGCAGGGTCAGAAGGTAAGTGCACAGAAGTCTTCAGAGGTCTTTTGGCAGCAGTAAAGTTACTCCAGCTCTACTGCAAGAATTGGGGTGATGCTTTTCTGTTCATGACTGTGTTTCTTGTCAACCTGAGTCATCATCTTTGTCAAATTACAAAGTATTTTTCTAGTAAATCTTTGCATAACTAATGCTCCTCTTCTTTCTTTTTGTTTTAAATTTCTTGTGTAATAGGAACTTCCAGTGAATCTGGATGACTTCTTATTGCCAACAGATCCAGACTTTGCCCAGGACATGTATGTCATTGGGGTTCAAGAAGGCTGTCCAGACAGGTAGCAAAAACAATGTAATGAACCATCTTCTTTTATTGTTAACTAATCATTTTGCTTTCAGTTAGACTAGAAATAGTCTCCATTATATTCTTAATATTTACAATAATCAGCCCATTTAACAAGACTGAATTCTATTGCATGAGCACCAGAGAAAAAAGTCACAGAGATCTGTAAATCATAAAATCCCAGAATGGTTTGTGTTGGAAGGGACATTAAAGCCCATCCAGTCCCAACCCCTGCCATGGGCAGGGACACCTTGCACTAGACCAGGGTGCTCCAAGCTCTGTCCAGCCTGGCCTTGGACACTTCCAGGGATGGAACAGCTTCTCTGGGCATACAGAATTCCATCCTGTTGTCAGGGCAGTCGATGGCAAAGCTCTGCTGATTTCTGTGGCACCTCAGCAGCCACCCCTTAGTTCAGCGCAGGTTTCGCTTATGGCTTGTTGTTCTGTACGAGAGGGATTGCTCTGTGTGCACAACGCTGATCTCCTCTCCTGGTTGTTGTCTCCTGTGCTGTCTGTGTGATGCAGCTGTTGTTCTTTCCTGCAGAAGAGAGTGGGAGATCCGCCTGCAGGAGACACTGGGCCCCCACTACGTCCTGCTGCACTCGGCTGCTCATGGAGTGCTCTACATGTCCGTGTTCATCCGCAGGGACCTCATCTGGTTCTGCTCAGGTGTGTGGCGAGCTGAAGGCACTGCTGCCAGCCTGTGCCCTGCCCTTTTCTCCCTCTCCTGACCTCCCTGCTCACTGTCAGCAGCATTTCTGTAGCAGCATCTTCTTTTCGTCCTTGCAGAAGTGGAGTATGCCACGGTGACAACTCGAATCGTGTCTCAGATCAAAACCAAGGGAGCCCTAGGAATCTGCTTCACGTTTTTTGGGACCTCCTTTCTCTTCATCACCTCCCACTTCACATGTGAGACATTGGCAATCTTGCTACGAGTGTCCTGGCTGTGGGAGGAGGGGAGGGAGCTGTACAGAGGTGAAAAAGCAGGAGAGGCTGAAGCCAAAGCTCAGGATTGCTGAGCTGAGAAGAATAAGGGAGGAGGATTGTTTGGTAACAAACTTACAAAAGAACTGTGTTTATGGGAACAGAAATGAACTCTGCACCATTGTATCCCTTTTCCCACACTTTCTGTCGTTATTATTCAGTGCAGACACGCCCAGAGTGTCACATTTTACATGTACAAAATGTCTGATGCCCCTCAGAAGCTCCTGGTATAACCAAAAATGGTCATTCAATGAAAATTATTCATTCCTGGCAGTAATGGGGTTTCTGTCTTGCAGCTGGGGACAGTAAAGTAAATGAGAGGAAACTGGACTACAATAAAACCATTCAAGCCCTCACACTTCCCAAGAATGTTCCGGACACAAATCCATATCGATCCAGTTCTAGTAAGTGTGAAACCATGAGCGTGTGGGAGCCCAGATCAGCAGGGTCTGTGCATTGTCTCTCAGTCTGCACTGAGAAAGAGACAACAAGAGTGATCATTTGAGACAGTGTAAAAAGAGACTACCAATCTTTTTGCCTGGGGATGGTTATTACTCCCATGATTTATTTTTTTCTTGAAATTGGGAATTTGAGAAAAAAATTGGGAGAGAGAAAATTCGAAAGGGAATTTTTACATGATGTATTTTTTTAGCAGTATGGTAATTTTGGTTTAATTATTATGAATATTACAGATGTGTTTCACTTTCCAAGTGTTTTCTAGAACAGTTAGGAATTACTTTATTTGAAAACTTAAGAGAAGCCTTATGTCACTTTGCATGTATACAGGTCAGAGCATTGTTTGCCAAATTCCATTCTTGTTTCCTAATACTGTGCTGACAACTTGATGCCTAGATAAATAATTAGGTCCTTTTACTAGAAAATTGAACATGCTCTTTATCTGCAGTGTAGCATTAGGTTTTTGTCTAAGTTTTAACATTTCTGTTCTGTTTTCTCCTGGGTTTTGAATTCCCACATTCAGTGGTGATCACAGGTAGAAAACACACTCAGGATCACATCTCCTGGTAGTGAAAAGAAAGAATTTCTTCCTGTTCCTTGAACACATTCAGCAGCATCCCTTGAACACTCGTGGTCTGAATTTGCAGGTGATGTCACGACTCGGTTTGATGAAGTTTTCTGGTTTGGTGACTTCAACTTCCGACTGAATAAGGATCGGGAGACTGTGGATTCCATCCTGAACCAGAACCCAGGCACAGATGTGTCCAAGCTCCTGATGTATGACCAGCTGACCAGTGAGATGAGTCGGGGTAAGGGGCAGCTGTTCATCTCCCTCCCGTCCAGGAACAAAAATACCTACACACAGGAGTAATGTCAGCCCAATCCCCATTTCCTGGAGACCTTTCCTGCTTTCTTCAGTCAAGTTCCCTAAAAAAAGGGAGTCAGCAGTTGTCAAATACAGTGGCAGTGTGTCAAGGGACCTTTTGCCATAGCAGTTTGTTCTGTATAATGTAACCTCCCAAGCCATTTGCTGCTGTTTCATCTGACTTCTCCATAACCTGGGCACCATTCTGTCTCAGTGTCCAGGGAATTTAGATTTGAACAGCATTTGCAAAGCAGCACGAGCTTTCTGTGGAAGGGGAAGTGCATGGACCAGCTGTTCTTTGTTTAATTGGCCAGTGACTAAACAGCCACTGGCTGGTTTTTATCCTCTCTAGTCAGGACTGGAGCTTGCTCCCTTTCTGGAGCCCAAGCCCAGGTTTTTCTGAGATGTACATGGCTGTTGTTTTTAGCCAGCATTAGTAGACACAGTGCCCAGTTCTCAGGAAGGAGGAGTTTGTTCATGCTGTTCTCCCCTTCCCTTACAGGGTCTATTTTCAAAGGATTCCAAGAGGCTGATATCCATTTCCGTCCTTCCTACAAGTTTGACATAGGAAAGGACAGCTATGACACCACTTCCAAACAAAGGACTCCCTCCTACACGGTAAGGGATGATTTCAGAAGTCACAGGGGATTCAGTTGTGCTGAGATTTGTTGCTTAAGGACAACTGGGACTTCTGAAAGAAAGGATTGTTGAATCTGTGAGCACAGGGAGAGTTTGGCACAGGCTTTCCACCTTATTTTCCCTGTCTGAGTGGATTCTCCACGCTCAGAGCTGGGCACGGAACAACTATTGGGATCACGCACTTCATGAATGGATTCCCATCCAAGACACTTTAATTTCATTTAGTGGAGTGGGATAAATGAATGGATTTGTCTCTTGTGAACCAGTGCTGCTTTCCAGGGTGGGTGATGTGCAGAGGGAGTCACCATCACTGTCCCCTCTGTCCCTGCCTCCAGGACCGGGTCGTGTTCCGCAGCCGCTACAAGGATGACATCCAGGCTGTCAAATATTCCTCTTGTCCTGTCATCAAAACCTCGGACCACCGGCCTGTGTTTGCCTTGTTTCGTGTGAAGCTGAGGCCTGGCAGAGACAAGTGAGTACCTCCTTATGCAGCTCCACATGATTGCTCCAGTGATCCCGAGGATATTCTGCTGTGTCTGTCCCTCATAGCTCCGTGCAGCCTGTTTGAGTTTTACCCAGTATATGCCGGTGGTCAGAGCAGTAAGAGTTTAAACCTTGCACTAACAGCTGAAATCCCTGCTGCCAGGTCCTTTAATCCTTCTGAGGGGGATAAACAGAGCCCACTGGAATTGAATATAAATCTGTGTTTTATCTGAGATGCAGCTCTTTGTTTTCCCTTTCAGCATGGGCAGCTTTCCTCTTCCTTTCTCTCTTTGGGATGAGTTCTGTTTTCCCTCCCCAGTGGTTGCTGCATTTCAGCACAGCTGGATGTCAGTGGAGTATTTTGAGATCCTTCAAGTTTCTAATATCCTACTGTGGGCTGTTCTACTAGCAGAACTCCTGAGAAAATTTGGTTAAATCACTGAAATTACTCTCTTTTTTGTGAGTAACATGGTCAGGGATTTCAAGACCTGAATATCTAGAAAAGTGATTTGTCAAAGTATTTAATCAGCAGTGCAATTACAAATGGGAGTTCTTGTTTATGGATATTAAATACCCACTAAATAGCAGTGTGTGATGAGCTGCTCAGGTTTCCTCTGGCCTCTCTAAAACAGACCAAGGTAAGAACTGTTGAAATGAACCACACCAGTGAATACACCAAGTTAGCAGTAACCTGGTTTAGCTTTCCAAATGAGTGGGTTTTAGTTTAGAGTCATAAAGTCCTCTATATATGAAGGCAGGCGAGTCCATGCTAAAATTTAAAGTACATTTCCCTTTTACAACCAGCATTTTTTAAAGTATTGTGAAAAACCTTATCTTGTTGCCGTGGAAGAACAACTCTTGTTTCTCCCACAGCAGTAGCTGAATGCCTTGAGAAAGTAAAAATTAGGTTTGTGGCCTTTGTTGTATGAAGCAGTAGGGAAATGCTGGGCAAACAAGAACGTATTTATGCCCTGACCTGCTGGCTTGTGTTTCTGTTGCAGCATCCCACTGGCTGCAGGGCAGTTTGACAGAGATCTGTATTTAATTGGAATAAGGAGGCGGACTACAAGGGAACTTCAGAAACGCCTGGAACAAAAGGACCAAAGATCCAGCAGCATATGTAGCATTTCTTGAGCTGAGAGCTCTGCAATGCTCATGGTAGAGGTGCCCCAGAAGAGGATTTCAGGCCATGGCAAACTCTGCAGGGAATTGTCTGCTTAAGCACCTCTGGCAGTTGCTGTGGCTTATGAAGAATGTCTTAAACCTCATCCTGGATTCATTTGCATGAGCTAATCCATGTAGCTCAAGTGCTTCTGCTGAAGAAAAGGAGTCAGTTATTTAAGACATCCATCCCAACTGGTGTAATTGATTTATTTTCAACCAGACTCTCTTAGGAAGCCACAGGGTGCAGACCCTTGGTTCCCCTCCGTGCAGGGGCACAGCTGCTGGAACTGGCATCACCCAGGGCAGGGCACCTAAGAAAAGCCTGCAGAAAGGTGAATTCTTTGTTTGTCTCTTTGGTTTGATCAGGTTACCTTACATCCAGTGTGGGGTTGGGTTTGCTCCTTCTCTGTAGCCAAGTGTTGGTATTCTGTACAATGAGTAACAGGGACCAGTTCATGGCCTTGGGCAGTTCTGTGTCTGGATGGTGCTCCTGTGTTGGGCTTTTTGGGTCCTCTACAGCAAATTGTGTGTGAATGTACTCCTGTACATTGAAGTGTAGAAACATTGCCTTTCAATAATCATTCTCTAGGCCTTCTGTTACTAAGGGGGTAAATACCAAACTCTCAGGCCATATATTTGTCTGCTGAGACTGCTTGAAGCAATCCCCTCCTGAACTCACTTGTCCTCCCCAGGGCTGATTAAACACTAGCTGCCTTCAGCAGCAGGAGTTGGAAATCATGGTCTGAGAACAGGCACTGTGTGATGTTTCACCAAAGTGATGTCAAGTGAGTGCACCAGGGAGGTTTGCAGAGCAACTGCAGCCACTCAGCTCCACACAGCTCCATTACCTCCAATCACAGTCAATTCCTTTTGGTTTTATTTTTCCAAATCAGTAAACTGTGAATAACTTGCTATTTTTGAAGTAGTGTTGTCTTAAGGCTATATATACTACAAGGACCAGTATGGCACTGGTAAAATGTTAAGTACAGCTAATAATTAAGAACTCCTCATGGGCACAGATGGGATCATTAATCACCTTAGGACCTAAAACATCATGCAAACACCTTGGAGGAAGTGCTGCTGACTATGCAACCTGTCCAAGACAGGCTCCTGTTCTGCGGTACATTTATGGCACTGACCTGTCTGTAGCCATCAGGTATTTGGATTTCCTTTCTTTTTAAAGGAATAAAAATAAATTAATGCAATACCTTAACTGAGAACCAGCTTTTATTGTTGTCAGAACCAGAGTTCTTTGCATGGTGCATGTTTGGGTGACTTGGGCCATTTGTCTTCAGCTGGAGGAGTGGGACAGATTTCTCTGGAATTGTTTGCATTTGTATGTCCCACCTGCCAGTTCAAGAAACCCTTGGCAGATGAATTTCAGAACTCTTACTCCTTGCTCCAGTTGTTCAGAGGTCTCTTTATTTCCTCACAAACATACACAACAACTGAACAGGACTTCCACACTGTGGGCTCTGCAGGGAGCAATGCAACATGTTTTCTTTGAGTTGCACGAGGAAAGGATGGGGTTAAAGCAGGTACCAGCAGCCTCACAGTGCTCTGCTCCCAGCTGGATTGCTCCTTACCATTCACATCTAGCAGTGAAGTGCTGCAATGCAGCTGTCTTGTATTTTTACACCTATGTATTAGGGGATTATATAAATCCAGTGTTTGATTCCTCTTTTGAGACTCCATTTCTTCAGTATGTCCCATGTGTGGCACTTGGCTTTCTGTGACGTGGTGTCAAGATCGTGTTTCTAAATGTTGTCGTTTTGTTATCTTGACTTTCAGCTGAGCCACATCTCTGCTGTGAGACTGATGATTGTGTCTTCTTTTTGCAAGGCCTTAAGTCCATCTGGGTGACACTGAGGAAATGAGGCACAAGTTTAAGGTGCAGCAGCAGCAACTCATATTTTAATAACTGTTTGTATAGCAACTCTGGAGGAAAAGAACTTTTATTCTTTAGCACAGTTCACGTCCAAGTGAAAAACTTGGAGATTAGGATCGTTCTCACTCTCAAGTAAGTGTCCATTATGTACAGTACCTCTGCAGAGGAACTCCCCAGAAAATTGGTTCTGTCATGGGTCTGCTTCCCTCAGAGCTCTAGCAAGATGATGAAGTTATTCCCAGGTGGGTGACTCCTTGTCAGATGGTGAATTACACTGATGAAATGGATCCATGATTTGTAACAAAACCTGGATTGCAGGAAACTTTTTGCCTAACTTCACTGGGGACAATAACTAGTATTTTCCTAATTCAGTCTGACCAAGTCTTTGTTCACCTTGGTAACAGTTATAAATACAGTTTGAATTCAGACACGTAAGCCAAGCTGTTTAAGGTGCCACACATTCCTCAGGAAGGGCACACTGGGGCCTCGTGTGACAGCCCCACTTCCACTGCTGAGGTGATGAAGAGGCAGTGACCGTGCTTTCATTGTAATGATGAATTATTTTGGCTTGCTCTGTTTTCCCCAAAGCCAAGAGAAGGGTGTCAACACCCATCTCCTCTTGTAACCTACTCAGAGGGTCAAACTCTTCCTCCAGAGCCAGGGCTGGCTCCTTACACGAGCTCTTCACAGTCCAGTGCTCCAAAGCAGCTTTGCTCAGCTCCATGGTTGCACAGAATGCCTGGGAGCATTGGGGGGAGGGAGGCTGGTACAGCAACGTGAAAATCAAAAAAACCATTAAAAAAGAAGGGAGTCTGAGACCAGGCAGGAGGTGCTGCTCTATCGGAAGAGGCGGTAGAGCCGAGGGAGCCGCCCGTCCTTGCTGGAAAGGGCAGCCTGGATGTGCTCATATGTGGGCAGATCTGTCAGGTCACCCAGGGCAGCCACTGCTGGCTTCTTATGCAGCATCTTAGTCACCACCCTCTTGATATCCGTGGGTTTCACCTGACCTGTAGACAGAAAAAAGGCAGAGCTGTGACAACTCTGTTGTGAACAGCACAAAGCAGCTTTAGGCTGATGCTCAGAAAACCAACTCCAGATCTTCCCTACCATGATTCTGGTTTTCCCTTCTGAATAAAATAAGCCCTGTGTTAGCTTGAAAGCAATTAAGCTCAGTCTGAAATACATTTCTGTAGTATTTATGCCCCCAGGCTTTCAAAGGCAATTCACCAGTGCTACAAGAATATTCTAACTGTACCTACAGTTCCCTCAAGGCAAGGCAAAGCATTGTCTACTCACTGATGAGGGCACAGAGCTCATGAGGTAGCTTCCTTGTGTTTGTTGCCAAAACCTGCCTCCCCACATCTTCAAAGATCACGGGCCGAGACTCCAGGTTCATCATGAGCATGGACTTGAGCTGTGTCTTTGCTCTCTCAAGTTCTACCTGTGAATGAGCAGGAAATGAAAAAAAAAAAATTCTGGCTGCTGCTCTGTAGTACAAGGTAACAAGGAAGAGTTCTGCAGACACCTCTCTTTTTGTGGATGCATTGCTAATGTTGCTGTCTTCTTTCACAGAAATGTAACAAACTTAGCTACAAAAAACCATTCCAGCACAGTCAGTGCAATGCATTCCCAGAATCCCAGACTGGTTTGGGTTGGAAGAGACACTAAAGCCTATCCAGTTCCCCCCCCTGCCATGAGCAGGGACACCTTCCACTATCCCAGCTTGCTCCAAGCCCTGTCCAGCCTGGCCTTGAACACTTCCAGGGATTATTTCAACTCAAAGACCATCTGCAAGTTCCAATGTGCTGCTGACCTCTCCCACTGCTCCTGCCATGAGGATGAATTCCCTGGTGATGATTTCCACCATCTCCCGAACCTGGGGAAAAAAGATCATGGAAAGAAGATCAGAACAATGCTTCTTGTGTCCACAGAACTCTCTGGTACAGAGAGATGTGGTTACTGTTTAAGGACACCTGTCTGTGAGCACAGGATTCTGTACCTGTTTTGGATCTGCACTGGCATGGATACACAGGAGACCTGTGTCCTCATAGCTGTGGTGGTAAGAGGTGGCATTGTACATCCAGTGGTGCCTGCGAGTGTAAAAACAGTATTTTAAAATTTAAACACCAGAATTCACAATGTAAAAATTAGAACAAAGATGGGCAGTGAGCATCGTCCTAGTGCATCTTCAGGATTCTCAGCAGTGCACTGAGAATTGTCAATCCCTGCCTCTGACAATTTATGTGTGTGGCATCTACTCCCCTCTCTCCACTTAAATCCTTGAGACCAAACCCAGGACAATGCAGAGCCAATCCTGTTAATATCCCCTGATTAAAGCATGGATAGGACTAGTAGAAGAAAACAGGATTACTCATCACTTCTGCCCTTTACTTTCACCCTCTCAAAACGCCAGCTGACACACCAGTCCCACATTCCAAGCAGAATAAGCTGATGTAAAAATTTTTTTGCTTTCATTTTTGCCATGTGAACCTGCTACAGGACTGTTTCTGCCACCCCCAAACAGCAAGACAAACCAACCTGTTGAGCACATTGAGGTACAGCCGGGTGAACATGCCCTTGCCAGGCCCTCCAGCTGAAAAAGAGCCACCACCTCCCATCATCATGTTCAGCACCGCAAAAGGAATGAAATCGTCCTCCTGGATTGCAACAAGAAACTCAGTCAGGTAATGGCAGAGCTCTCAAGGGTCTGGGGTGAGTAAAGGGGAGGAAAAAAACCCCAGCACGAGAGGAGTGTGAAGGTCAGTGCCTTCAGCAAAATGTCAGGGAAAAAGCTGCTTGTCTTTTTGTGCAGCAGCAAAAATGTCAATGTTTATGTAATGGATCAGTGTTCCTGGGATTCTCCAAGTACAGGGCACCCAAAATGCAGGATTTTAGGTTAATACTTACTAAAAATGAGCAGCTTTCTAACCCAATCATGATGTGGGTGAGCTCTGGGATGGGAGTAGGGCCCAAACTCACATCTGACATGTCTTTTTCCACCTGTGGGAAGGGCAGACAGATTATTAAAACCCATTTTCACAGCCGTTGCATCCAGTTTGATACATTCCCAATAATTACCATGCCACCCAATCAACAGCTGTCACAGCCAGTTTGAGCTCATACTCATGAAATGTAGCTTCAGAAAAGCAAAAGCCTGTAGAGAAATCAGCAAATCCCAGCAAGATGCTCGATGCCACCTCCACCGTTTACCTTGACGATGCCTCCTGTGTACTGAGCCACGGACTTGTCCACGCCCCTGCTCCGCCCAGTGCCCCACACGGGCTCCACCCCCAGCAGGTATTTCCTGGCACACTCCACCAGGTGCTCGTGCTCAATCCCCACCCCGGCCAGCACCATCCTGTCTGGGGTGTAGTAACTGCTCAGGTACGAGTGCAGCACGGCCCGGTCGATTTTGTCTGTGTTTTCCACAGGGCAGAACCTGTTCAGTCCCACTGTGTTGTCTCTGAAGGCTGCCTAAAAGGGAATAGAGACGTTGAAGTCACAAACATCACTTCATTTTTCTCTAAACCCCTCTCTAAACCTCTTTTGGCTTTGGAATTAAAGCCACCTCCAAGAGAGGAAAAGCTGAGCTTTGTTTCACTAATGTCAGTGCAACTCAGTAACATTTTGTCACCCACATCAACAAAGAGAAGTTACATAGGGTTTTTTTTTAGTTTGGGTTAGAATCTTCCACCTGTGTGGAATGTTGGATTTCAGAGTGAAGGGACAGCCAAATTCTCCCCCCAACAAAAAAAAATCTGGGTTTAAAACAGTCTAAAATAAACCCTAAAGCTGCCAAAAAACCATGAGGAAGAGAATGCAGCAGGAGGCTGCATGCAGGGTGGAATTCCCAGTGTGTTACCGCATGGATCATTTCTGTCAGGAGAGGCTCTGGATCAGGTCTCATATTCAAATCCTCCAGCTCAAACCTTATGGCCATTCGGGTCATCTCAATTTCTTCATCTGCAATGAGACAAAGCAAGGGATGGCAACCCCTACACAAAACACCCAGCTGCTGCAAGGTCACTTCTTCAAGATTCTGAGCTCTTAAGAGCAAGCCATGGGAAATGGGGTTTTTTTTGAGGCAGAGAATTGTGTTCCCAGACCTGATAACCTGGGCTGGAGTGTTACATCAGCCAGCAAGTTGACCACGGTGTCCAGGCCCCTGGCATCAGCAGACACTGCGTACATGATGGTGTCCCTGCAACACAAACCAACAGGTTCTGCACTGAGAAGTCACTTCTGGGATCATTCAGTGGCACCTCACTAACAGGAAATCACAGATGAAGCTACTTTACTCATTAAATGCTTCTGAAATTAAATAGATCTGAGTTTTACAATCCTTTCAGGGTCACTTTTGTAGCTTCCCAGCAGTCACCACAAAGGGATTTCTGCTGCTTGGGATAAAAAAGTGGCTTTTCCAGCCCCACACCAGAAAAAGGGACTCAAAGTGCTGTCAGTGCTACAACACCCAGGTAAAAGCAGGAGAAGGAGCACCCCACCTCGATGCCTGGCAGTCACAAATGCCTCCATGCTTCTCTAAGGTGAGGAGAATTTCATCTTTGCTGGCAAACTGAGCTGTGGACTAAGGAAGAAGATACCAGTGTTATTAATTAGTAAAGCAATAACTGTTTATAACCCTTCAGTGTAGCCCAGAATATCATCTAGATTCTTTCAGTCAAATGGTTTGATCAATACATGCCAACCTTGGAGGTGAAACCACAAAGACTTTCAAAACATAATTACAGTCATGCTAATTAACAAGGAATTAAGATTCTGTGACTCTACTAACTCTGTCACCACTGTTTAAACAGCTCGAGTGCAGAGAGCCCTGAGGCTCAGGCCCTCCTTGGCTGCCCTCCCTCGCTGCCCCGTGCAGATTTGGGAACCCCTGGGCAGTGCAGAGCAGTACTCACAGAGAAAGCCAGCTTTTCCAAGAAGTGGGAGATACCACTGAGGTATTTCGCTTCGTGTCTTGATCCCGAATTTACCAGAACTGGTGTAAAGAAGACAATAAACCACCGTGACTTTTACACCCCCGGTCCTTCCAAACAAACCCCCGGCTCGGGGGGAAGCTGAGGTGACACTGCCACGGCCCAGCCCCGGCGGGTACTCACTGCCCACGGTGCAGAACTGCCCGAATTTGTTCTGGGAGGCGACTCGCAGCCCGTTCTCCAGCACCGTCACCCGCGTCTCGAAGCGCTCCCGGCTCTCGGCCGCCGCGAACACGGCCTTGGGCACGCCGGGCAGCGGGCACGTCAGCGACACGCTGGGGTACGCGCCGCCGCCGCTGTAGCTCCGGCCGGCCGCCAGCCCGCACCTGCGGGACACCGGAGACACCGTCACGGGCCGCGGCTGCACCGTGCCAGGTGCGCCGCCGGCCCCTCCGCCAAGGCCGGTACCGAGCGCTGATCCCCTCTCAGAGCGGGTCCCGAGCGCTGCCGCCCGTCCCCACGCCGTCCCCCCGCGGTCCGTCCCCTCCCCGCGCGGTGCCGGGGCCGCGCTCACCGCCGGGCCGGGCCGCAAGCGCCGCGCCGCAGCCACGCCATGGCCGNGGTCACGGGGGCGGGGCTGAGCCCGCGGGGGCGGGGCGAGGGCGGGGCGGCCGCGCTCTCATTGGTCCGCTCCGGGGGGAGGCTCCGCCCCGCCCTCAGGCGGCCATGGCGGCGCCGCCGCTCCCGGTGGCGGAGCCGCTCCCGGGGGCCCCGGCCGAGCCCAACCCTTTCTCCTTCCGCGAGTTCGTCCGCTCCAAGTCCCGCGGCGGTGACACACAGGTAAGGATCTGAGCGGCAGCGCGGCGGGGTCCCGTCCCGTTCCGTCCCGATGCCCACCTCAGCCCCGCTCTCCCCTCCTCAGGCGGCTTGGCCCGGGCCCGTCGTGCCCCCGCTCCCCGCAGTGCCCTCAGAGTCGGGGGACGAGGAGGAGGAGGAGGAGGAATGGAGCGAGAGCTATCAGCCGCTGGCCGTGGAGCAGGCCCACCTGGTCAGCGCCGGTTCCTCTGCGGCCCCGCTCGGAGCCCCCCCGGGGCCGGACTCTGTCCCCCTCCGGCGGCCGAGCTACGAGCAGGTGAGCGCTGCCCGCCCCACCGGCACCTTTCTGTGTCGGGCCAGCCCTGAGCTGGGTGCCAGGTTGTTACAGAACTCCGTGTCACAGCCTGCTGCCACCAAGAGATGCTGAGGAAGAGAATTAGGGCTGGAAATGTGCTTTTCAGCATGAATCAGGTCCAGTGCCTTCTCTGTCCTGCTGCCCTGTGCATGACCCAGGTGACTTCCTCGTGCTCCTGCCCCTTGAGGTCACGCTTATTTAGAATTGGCAGCATTAATTGGTCACATCTACGCTGATGGTTCAGTGCAGCATTCCTGTGCCCCGCAGAGTTAGTGAAGTGGTTTCCAGATGGGTAAACTGAAGGTAAATGAAGCTTGACTGTATTAGAAAGTGAAAGAATTTCCAGTGTTAAAGCTGAATATTCTCTGAATAGAAAGCTGAATATTGAACTTGGATTGTTGGTATTGTTGCAAAAATGCACCTCAATCCTAATGAGAGGTTGTTTGTTTTTTTTTTTTTTTTAGCTAAAAGAAGAGAATGCTGTTTTGAGAAGCAAGATCAATAAGCTTCAGCTTCTGTCTGAAACTCAAGCAGACAAGTGCGTGAGCAGAAATAACCACGTAAGGGGTTGGCTTAGAAGAGGTGCTCACTAGAAACAGCATCCTTTAAGAAGAAAAATGTAGTTGAAATCTATCCTATTTATTTTAAAAAGCCCTAGCAAACCTATTTTTTTAACTGAAAAAGTCTTGGAAAGTAAGTAGCCAGCTGGCACGTGAGTGTGTTTGTGTGTTCCTCACTCAGCTGTAGAGTTCCTGTTAATGCTGGTGGGTGTGGAACAGAGAAATCCCCTGAGCCACAGCCCAGAACTGGAGTTGTGTGGGAAGAATTCATTTTTCTTACAACATGAAACAATGAGATTCCTGATCCTTTCGTAGAATTTCCTTCCTGCAGTATTTAATGGTACAAGCGCTTACTGGATGCCATCTGTTGTTTTTTTAAGGATGAGGAAGCTTGAGAAGAAGCTTGAGGAAAACAAAATCAAAGAAGAGAAAGAAGCGCAGGATTTGGAAGCAATGGTGCAGCACGTGGAGCAGAATCTCCAGCTGATGACTGTAAGTGCTGGTCTTAGGTTTAGATCAGATATCAGGAAGAAATTCTTCCCTGTGAGGGTGGGGAGGTTCTGCAGATCCCAGAAAGGAGCAGTGAGGAGGGAAGGAGGGAGCTGTTCCTACCTCCTAAAACATTCAGAACATGGCGTGGTGTAACACAAATCACATCCCTCTGAGTTCTGTGCTGGAATCACTCATTCCCATGTAGCTCAAGCTGCCTGGTTTATCCCCAGCACGCTGTGGTTTCAATAATCTCTGTTCTGTTGCAGAAACGGGCTGTCAAAGCTGAGAACAGCGCTGCCAAACTGAGACAGGAGAATGCACTGCTCCAGGTACAGAGCAGCATTGCTGGGGCTGCAGGGATACATCTCAGAATTGAGCTAGTGGAAAGGATATTGCAGGATTTTTGCAGGCTCTGGGGAAAATGCTGAGTGTGTTTGCAGGTTCAGTAAAGGCTTGGGAGTTGTGGTGTCCTGTCAGAAGCTGGGAGGGTCTGGATGGTGCCAGACTCTTCAGTGACAGAATGAGGAGCAATGGCCAGAAACTAAAAGGAGGAAGAACTTTCCATGGAGGGTGGCAGAACCCTGGAGCAGACTGTGCAGGGAATGCATGGAGTCTCCCTCTCTGGAGACATCCAAACCCACCTGGAAACATTCCTGTGTCACCTGCTCCAGGTGATCCTTGGCAGGGAGTTGGACTTGGATATCTCCATGGATCCCTTCCAACCCTAATGACCCTGTGAAGACACTCCCTCCAAGCAGTCTGATTATGGGATCTAGTCACTATTTATTATATTGTTTTATTGTCTTCACTATGTCTGTGTCAGTTAATTATTACATTACACACCCATAAACTGCTGTGCAAATGTATTCATTAGTTGTAGACTATCTACTGGAGTTCTGTAGGTGTTTCACATGGTTTTTGGCCGTTCCTCCCAGGCTGAGCTGAGGAATTCCAAGCTGGAGAACGAGGTGCTGAGGGCGGGCCAGGTGGGATTGGCCACGGCAAAGCAGAACGCAGAGGTGGCCCTGCAGCACCTGCTCCAGGTCACAACCAGCTCCCGAGCATCCATCAGGTGAGCTGGGCTGGGACAGCTCTCCTGACACCATCCCAGGCACTTGGCTACATTCTGGGGTCACGAATAAACGTCCTCAGTGGGTTTTTTAGGCTTGAAACTCAGGGGTTTGTGTTGTGTGCCAAAGGAGCTGTTCCATGTTCTTATCTGAAATGTGTTTTCCTCCAAGTAGAGGTGGTAAAAATAAGTGGAAAGTGGGAGTCTCTGAGTCTCCAGTTCTGATAAATCACAGAGTGTGGGTAAACTCCCCCAAAACTGCCTGGCTGCCTGTCCCCACATCTAACACTGCGTGTTTCCCATTCCAGGCAGCTCCTCTCCGGAGCAGAATCCCTGCAGCTCGTCGCTGATCTCCTGAAATCCATAGACAGAATCTCTGAGGTGTCAGAGGATGGACAGTGAGTGACTCACACAACCCGGAGGACTTTGTTTTCATATGGAAACCATTACTAAAAAGTGAATTTTTGATACTTGGCCTCATTTCCACGCGCCAAACTGCAGACCTGGCTTTTCCATCCCTTCCCACGGTGCAGCCACAGCCAGCAGATCCCTAAATCCCGAATGGACCAGACAACATCCCCGCTGCTGCTGGGCTGGGCCCATGGCCCCTCCTCCCCTCGCACCCCACAGTTCCCCCAGGTTTCGGCTGGGGCTCTGCGAGCATCCCAGGGGTTGGCTGGGGCTCCCATTGACGTTCTGTGCTGTGGCTGTGGAGGAGAAAGGCCTTTAACGGTCCCGTTAAAGCCTCAGCCGGGGGCGGTCTCAAGCTCGGGTCTCGGTCTCGCCCCGGGGGCGGTCTCAGGTCTCGGGTCTCGGTCTCGGGCGGGCCCCGGGGGCGGGCTCGGGTCTCGGGCTCGGCTCTTGGGCGGGCCCCGGGTCCGGGGCTCGGGTCTCGGTGCTCGGTCTCGGGTCTCGGCCTCGGGGCTCGGGTCTCGGTCTTGCCCCGGGGCGGTCTCGGGTCTC
>VZRV01009367.1:220923-354167 GCA_013398115.1 Falcunculus frontatus
GTCTCGGGTCTCGGTCTCGGGTCTCGGGTCTCGGTCTCGGTCTCGGGTCTCGGTCTCGGTCTCGGGTCTCAGTCTCGGTCTCGGTCTCGGTCTCCGGTCTCGGTCTCGGTCCCGGGGCGGTCTCGGGGACCCGAGGCCACCCCCCTGCCGTGCACGTGCACCGGGCCGCGCCCGGATTGGCTGCGCAGCGTCACATGCCGAGATCAGCTGACCCGTGCGCGCAGCAGCGATTGGCGGAGCGGGGGGGCGGGGCCAGCGCAGCCCCGGGAGCGGCGGTGCCGCCATGTCCCGCGGGCCGGGCCGGGCCGGGCCCCTCCGGTCCCCTGAGGGCCTCGACCTCGATGCGGAGCGGGAGAAGATCCGCCGGGAGATCGAGCAGCTGGAGCGTAGCCTGGAGCCCGGCGGGACCGACATCCAGCTGGTCCTGTCCGACTCCATCCTTAGCTCCGGTACGGGTTCGGGGGGGCTCGGGGCGCTCCTCAGGCAGCCGCCGGCGCTTTGCACGTTCCCTTTGCACCCAAGAGCCCAGCAAATACCGCCAGCAGTGAAATCGCGAGGCCTAAGCGAGCATCGCAAGCTGCTGTGTGAGCTGCAGCATCCCGCAGCCCTCCCGCGCCTCCTAAAGTTCATTTTCCAAAGCCCAGAGGAATCGGTGACAGATCTCTCTGTCCGGAGAGGCTTCACCCCCTGTGTTTCGATCGTACGACTCCGAGTAACTTATCCCACACCCGAGTGTTGCTGAGGGGCTGCTGGTGCAAAGTTTGTGGGTTTTTTCCTGGTTTGGAGTTGTTCACTTGGCTGCACAAGCGGGAGCTTCTCATGTGCAGGGCCAGGATGCAGCTTGGTTGTTGCTGTGGTTATCCAGAGATGCTCTTCTTCTCCTTTTCCAGAACAACAAAAAAAAAGCATAAGTGGAGTATAAATAAATACACTTTTTACTCGACAACGTTATCAGTATCCAAACCTACTGATGATCATGTCTGAGATGTCTCTGGTGTTTTTTCCTGTGTGTTTTAATTGAAAATATTTGGTTTAAAAGCTTTCCTTTTATCCCACTACAATCAGCGTTTTTGTATTTTGTTTGTCTAACAGATGATGAAGATGATGACGATGAAGATTCTTGTGCTGAAATGGTAACTGTTTTCTCTTTAAGCATATATTTCCACCTGTCTATTGAAGGGAGCAGGAGGAAGGGAAACTTCACCCTGCTCTGGGGAAATCCAGGCTGCTGCCCTGGCTTTGTGCTCACCAAGACCTGGAGTTTGGGTATTCCTGCCCAGGGCTTTGTTATTCAGTGTCAGAGATTTCTTCATGTGACAAGTGCCAGGGTCAGAGGCCTCCCTGCTCTGGGGCTGCTGCTCTGTGTCCCTGCAAACCCCACAGGCTGTGGTCCCACAGCAGGTTCAGCTGAGGGAGTGATTGTTACAGATCTGCTTTTAAAACAGCTCTTTCTCTCTCTTTTCTCCTGAAATACCTTATTTGCCTCAAGGAGGTGGAAGTAGAAGAAGACAGCAGTGATGATGATGATGATACTGAAGGCCTGTCACAGGATCCAGAAACCTGCCTGGAGATGAACCATGTGTACCAGGAAGTTATCATGGAAAAGATTGAGGAAGTGGAGCTGCTCATTGCACAAAACAAAGAACAGCAGGTGAGCAAAGCAGGAGTGAAATGTTCATTTCTGTACTTTTCTGGGTTGCCATTTGCCGTCTTTCCTTCCCCTCAAGTCCAGGATTTATGTGGTTTATTTGGCTGACATTTCAGTGCTTTCTTACAACTAAAAATGGGTATTTTAAATCTTGTATTTTATCTCGTTGTGGCAAGTTAGTATTTTATTCATCTCTTTAATCATCTGCAGTGCACTGGGCAAACTCAGGAAGTTCCAAATCCTGCCTTTAACTCTTGCACTGATTTACAGTCTGGTGCTGCAGATTTGAACCCTGCCTGGAATGTTTGTGGTGGCTGAGACACTGATGCTGTTCAATTCAATCTTGTTTTACAGAAGGAAATCATGTGTGAGCTTGATGGTTCAAAAACAGCAAAGGCAGGAGATGGCAGAAATCTACCAGCAAATGTGTTTTTGGGCCATTTTATGAAGCCATACTTTAAGGATAAAATAACAGGAATTGTAAGTAAATATTAGCAGCTTCCAGACTGATGTGTCTTCAGTGGTGGATGTACATTGTAATTGTTTAAACTGTTCTAGTTCCAGTTGTGTAACTGAATGTCACTCCTCAGCCTGAAACCTTTTTTCCTCTCACTTGTCACTTACCCTCTTTTGGAAATGTTTGTTCAGCCCTGTGAGTTCTGAAGTGTGGAATTCCAGCCAGCAGGGGCTTGAACGTTCTTGGTTTTAACTTAATTTGTCTTCATCTCCACAACCCAATTACATGCTGCTGTTTAAAGCACTCACTGAAATCTGATTGTCTGTGAAAATGAGTTTTCTCAGTTTCTGAGATTTAATGTAATTTTTTAAAAATATATTTTCTGGGGCAATTATTGGTACATTTTTCATGTGTTTTTAAAGGGTCATCAGCAAAAGGAGATCTTTTTGTGGTAGCCAAGATGTCAACTATTACCATTCATATATTAATATATTCAAGCAATGACTGGTAATATTTCTGTTTGAGCCATGTATCTGTGAGCTCTTGCTAACAAAAGTAGCTCAACAGTGAAACACTTTGCACAAGTTTGAGTTTCTAGTTATTTTTGTAGCAGTTGATGCTGGAGTTTTGAGAAGAATCAGTAATTTTGTCTGACTCTCCAGTGTATCTAACCCTTCTAATCCTCATCAGGGCCCTCCTTCCAATGAAGATGCCAAGGAAAAGGCAGCTCAGGGCATAAAATCCTTTGAACAACTGCGTTCAGCCAAGTGTAAGTCTGTGTGCTGTTCAGTGCTCTAGAAGAGCTATAACACGTATGTATTCATCTAACAAATGTATATATTCATGCCCACATGAGAGAAGTTCAAGGGACACCTGCAGCTCCAGATGCTCCTGGGGTGGTTCCTTTATTGGGGTCTCTTGGAGATCCTGATAAAACCGAGCCACAGGCTGTGCCTTGCCCAGGTGTGGCACAATGCTGGTGATTTAGGCAGAGAACTCTTGCTGCAGAGCTGGAGGACATTCCCAGGGCTGCTGGGAGCAGTGGGTGTCTCTTGGCAGTGGTTTTGCTCTGATGTCTGGCTTCTCCTCTGTCTGGTGTAGGGAAAACTGGAGAGAAGACGCTGCTGCAGAAATCAGTGGTGAGCGACCGCCTGCAGCGCCTGCTCCAGCCAAAGCTGCTCAAGTGAGTACTGCCCAAAAATCCTCTTTTCTCCTGCTGAGAACTTTGGATGGGAAAGGAGGAGAAGGTAAACGTGGAGATTCCACCTTCCTCCAACAAGTTCCCATGTTAATTGTTTGTGTTTGTGGGATTTTATAGCCGTATATTTCTTCCCATTGGCACTGTGGTGTAACTTAAAATACTTTGCAGGGCTTGAAGCTGAAATTGTGATATATGGTGAGGCCTAATGGTGTGTCCAGCAAGAGATTTCTATGCTGGAGCTGGCACAGTCTTTATTGCTGTTGCAGAAACTTTTGAGTCTGTCTGTAAACACCAAAATGGTTTATCTGAGACCTGTTCTGGGTCAGTGATTGCATTGAAGGGGCAAAAATAGGGCAATGAGTGTGCCACATGGGAAAACCTGGGAGAACAGTTTTGTGTGGAAATAAACTTGAAGGGAGGAATGATGCTGATGGGGGAACTGTCTCTGCTGTACATCTTTGGATGCCATTGACCTCATTTCCATCTGTCTATTAAGTAATGCTAAAAATGTCTTTGAACAGGATGAGTTATTGGAATCAGAAACTGGAGAAAGTCAAGACTGAAACAGAGAAACAGACCTTGGAAAAGCAAATCAAAGAGTTGGAGCAAGAAATAGAGTCAATTAAGTAAGAAGTTTTTCTATTTTCTTGGTGAAAAACATCTCAGAGTTGAGCTCTGAAAGTTCCCTCCTTCCACTTTTAGATGTGACATTTGGAGAAATGGTTTTTTGTGTTGGCTTGTAAAAAATTAAGTTCTGTTGAGGCTCTGCAGCTCTCTCATCTCCACAGTTCTTTGCTAAGAAATATGTTTGGGCTGTGATACACAAAATGTGGTGTCTGTACCCAGTAGAGAGGTGCTGCTTTCAATGGTTCTTACTTTAGCAATAAAGGAGCAGAGCTCTGAAATTTTTCATCCTTTTGAGCTTTTGCTCATGAGCAAATCCAGAGCAACCTGTTTGGCATTAATTGTTTCTCCTGCTAATCCAAGTGTTCCATTCCTGTGGAAGTCAGGAACAGGTGGGAGGAATGAGATGAGGCAGGATCAAGAAGACAAAGTGTTTAATTAACCATATAACGTGATTCTTTCTTTCTCTTTGTACCCTCTGCTTTAGCCAACTCCCAGAAAGTGACTTAATAGGAAACAGATTTGATGAGCATGACTGGGACAAAATTTCGAACATCCATGTGAGTTGGGGGATCAGCTGTTCTTCTGATGTCTGTGTCCTTCCTCTTGAGAATCACCTGCCCTGGTTTGCATCCAGTGTTTCCATCTTGCATTTCTCCAAGCTGACTGTTAAGTGATCTCAACTTGTTAACTTTGGTGATTTAATTGTGGAAAACTTGGCAATAGGACACATCTGGAATGCAAAACTCTGGTTTTCCTGTTTGTCCAGGTGTCTTAATCCCAGCTCTGAGACTGAATATATTTTTGTTGTTTATTTTAGTTTGATGGACAACGTAACTCGGAAGAACTGAGGAAGTTTTGGCAAAATTGGGAGCATCCAAGCATCAACAAAAAGGAATGGACTGAGGAGGAAATAGAGAGGCTGAAGCAGATAGCTGCTAAACACAACTACCTGGACTGGCAGACCATTGCCCAGGAGCTGGGGGTAAGGTCTGAGGTGACCAGTTGGTTCATTCTGACTTCATTTGCCTCATGTCAGGTTTAAAAAAACAATGTTAATGCTAATTCACTGTTAATTAATGCTTTCTGAGAAGCAACCAAGAAGTACCAAAAAGCTTTGGTACTTAGCTTTTCCCTCTTGCTTTTTGTCCTCATAAATAACCAGTTGTCTGTTTCTCTGTTTTCCTTGCATTAAGACAAACAGGACACCTTTCCAATGCTTGCAGAAGTACCAAATCTATAACAAAGATTTAAAAAGAAAAGAATGGACCAAGGATGAGGATCAGATGCTTTTAGAGCTTGTTCAAGAGATGAGAGTGGGAAGCCATATCCCATACAAGAAAAGTAAGTGACAAATCTTCCATGCACCTGGATTTTTTCACTCTCCCATTCTCTTTTCCTTGGTGGAAGCTGTGATCTCTGCCTTTCCTGTACCTATCTGGAAGTTTCATTATATCAGCAAGAACTTAATATCTCTTGGAACCTTTATCCATCTTGGAAATGTGGCTGAAACTGGCTGAGCACCATTGTTTAAAAGATCGAAATACTGCTTATGACAATCACTGCTTGCAACTGTTGTCCAAACAGAGGAAGAACTATTGACTACAACAGAGTTAAATAAACCTTTTGATTTCTAGTTGCTTATTACATGGAAGGAAGAGATTCTGCTCAGCTGATTTACCGCTGGACGAAGAGTGTGGACCCCAGCTTGAAGAAAGGACCCTGGACACCAGAGGAGGATGCTGTAAGCTCCATTCTCTGGGCCTGGAATTGCAGGGTGGGAATGTTAGGCTGCTGAGGCATGGCATGGCTCTGTATCTGAGCTTTAGCAGTGGCACAGAGGAGTGTAAAATACACCAAGGTGGGCACTTCACAGCTCAACAGGGCTTAGAAGCTCCTGAACGGTTTTGTTCAGGGATTTGCACGGGAAACAAATAGAACTGCTGCTGTCTCAAGTCTGCTGGGATTGATACTGGTGAGGATTTCAGATCAGATTGTTCTGTCTGATGCACACAGATGCTGATGGCAGCAGTTAAGAAGTACGGGGAGAAGGACTGGTACAAAATCCGGACGGAAGTGCCGGGCAGGAGCGACGCCCAGTGCCGGGACCGGTGAGTTCAGGACAGGTACCAGCCCCTTAGGAAAAGGGGAGCTCTGATTAGGAATGCTGGTTTTGTTCAGCCTTGGAGTGCAGTGATGATTTTTACAAGCAGGATTAAATATTCCTGACTGGAATGTTTTCATTTCGAAGGTACTTAAAAGCATTGCACTGGGATGTAAAGAAAGGCAAGTGGAGCTTGGAGGAAGAGGAGCAGCTGATTGAACTGGTTCAGAAGCATGGCCTGGGTAGGTGTTTCTGTGGCTTAATCTGTAGAGATTTAGAGGTGTCATTGAGGTTTTCTCCTCTTTCATTGTAATCCCTGCAGGCTCTGCTTTGTACTGATGATTGCAACTTCTTTGCGTTGTGTGTTGTGGGTATTAAGGATTTGAGATCCATTCATGCAGTAACTCTGTCTCTTAGCCATGGAAATGTATAGTATGTGTGTGAAAGGCCTGTTGCTCAGTTTGTGGCACAAATAATAATGTTCTGCATCCTTTTCAGGTCACTGGAGTAAAATAGCTTCTGAGTTGCCACATCGGACTGGCTCCCAATGCCTGAGCAAGTGGAAATTAATGATTGGCCCTAAGGTATTGTGGAAATCCTGCTGTGTCACAGTCCTGTCTCTTCAATTAAGTTTCTCTAACCTAAAAGTGGAATCCTGTGAAATCAATAAAAAAATTGACATTGAATTCACATGATCAAGATTTTTGTCATGGATGTTCATGGTTTAATTTTTTGATGTGTAAAGCAGCCTTTGTTCTGAAGGGCTGAAGTTAATTTGCTATATATTTGTATATTATCCAGAATTCTTTACTGCCTTGAAATGCCTGTAAGGATGGGATATATGTAGGTTTTCAAATCTGTACCTCATGAGTTGCCAGTTTTGGTCCCAGGCACTCAAGAAATTCTGGCTGCTTAAGACCATATTGAAGACGGTCTTATCTCCAAAATCTTGTTTCCTTTGGAAAAGGAAACTTAGTGATCTGAGGGAATTGCAAGCCAGGGGTGAACACTGACTAAAACTTGTCTGTGCTTGTTTTTTGATCAAGAAGAAAAGATTTGGGGCGACCAAACGGCACCACGCTGAGGAGAGCTCCAGTCCTTCAGAGAGCAGCAGTGAGGAGGACATGGAGCTGGACTTGGCAGACAGCTCAGAGGAGGAGGAGGTGACCAGTACCACAAGCAAGGAGGAGTGTGCAGTCCCCAGCATTGACTTGTGGATCCCAACAACGACAGACACGCAGGAGGCAACCAGAGAGAGATACCAGATCCAATCCCTCCTCTCTGCTGCGAGGGCTGGTGCAGGGACCAGCTGCAGTGACATTCCAAGGGCAGCCTGTGATGTAGACAGAGCTGCTGATAAATCCTCTGAGCTGAACACCCTGCTGAGGGGCATTGCACAGCCCCATGCCACAGATGTGGTGGTGAAGAATGCAGCAGAAGTGATGGCCAAGGTGAGCTGGGATGGGAGCTTGGATCAGAAGTTAGAAGGGAAGTGCAGCTGCTGTAGTATGGGCAGGATGTGATGAGCAGGTAACATCTTGCTGTTCATTGCCTTGTACTGTTAAGTCAAAAAATGTGAAGATAATCACCCAGTAAATTCTGATTTTTGGGTTTTGGTAGATTCCTCACACAAAAGCTTTTATGAAACAGGCATTTGGTGTTGTGGTGATGCACAAGGATTAAAAGTAAAGGTCTTCACTTCAGGGTTGATTTAATTTAATAAGACACCTTCAACAGCAGGAATGTTGGAAACTTGTACCTGCTGTGCATATCCAGTGCAAGTAATTTTCTGTGAGTTACTTTCTCTTCTGTCTTTTCTTGTGTGCTTTCATCTTCAGGCTTCCCAGTATGGAAAACAAGTGCTGCGGGTCAGCCTGGAGGATGTGAGAACAATATTAAAGAATAACACGAGCTTCCAGAGGAAACTTGTGAGTGCTTCTTGTGTCTTGTCTGCTCTTGTGACGTGAGCACTGCCAGGCTGTGCTTAGTAGGAATTTTTTTTGTATAATCATAGGTCTTGCACTGTAATCCCAAGAGGAAAACCTCACAGTTTTTTGTCCTAACTGCCCTGGGAATGGTTTGTCCTGGGACTGATGGTAGAACCTTCCTAATGAGAACTCTTAATTGTGTATTTTTTCACGCACGGCAATTAAAGATGGTCAAACCTCCTGGCAGACTTTTAGCCAAACTCCTTGGAGTCGATGCAGTTGTTGGCCAAGATGTCCAGGGGCTGAAGGAGCTGCTGCAGAGAGCTTGGCACCAGGACAGGGAGCGCTGGAGGCGGCTGAGCCTGGACAGGAAATTGCTGATGGCAGTGACCCCTTGGGTGGGCAATGTGCTGCTTCCCTGTACCTTGCAGGCTGGGAGGATGGCTTTTCACCAGACAAAAGGTACTGGGGACCCATCCTACCTTTGTCCCTGCTTTCTGATGTCTTCTGAATGAATTCCCAGCTGATTGTGGTGTTGGATTTCTTTCTAGCTGCTGCTATTCAAGAGAAGGTTAAGTCAGTCAGTCTCACCAGCACTCCCCTGTTTGCACTGCTCATTCAGGTAAGTTTTACTGTCTTAGAAGCACTACCTGCTTTCAAACAGTGCTAGTCTTTATCTTCCAGTATTTGAGGCTTAAATAAATGGTTTATCTTTGTTTCTTAAACAAATAATCTAATTACTGGATTCATCTGCCCTCATGGCTTGCATATGAAATTTCCTAAATAAGTCCTGCGTGCAAAATCCAATCCTGCCAGGGCTTTTTCTGTAAGTGTAAAATATCCCCAGAATGTTGCATGTGAAGCGTGCCCCATCTATTTTATGTTGTCACTGACCCCACCAAAATATTTCTGTTCTCAAATGTTAATGAAGCTCTCACCTTGCAGCTCTTCCAGATTGATACCAAAGGCTGTATGAAGATTATCAAGGAGAGGAAGCTGAGGCAGTTGGAGCTGCTTAAGGCTAATGCAAGGAGTCCTCAGCAGGTATTGTGTTTTTAAGCTTTTCCTGCTGAAGTCTTGACTAAAATAAGCACTTTAATTGTGTGGCCACACAGTTTGTGTGTGTGTTAGCAGTTTGTTTTGGCTCAGAGGCAAAATAAAATGTTGGCTCTATGGCCATTTGTATAGGAGTTGGCAGATGGGGGTTTGATTCACATCTGTGCTGTTTTAATCATCTTTAGATTTATCAGAAGTATAATTTAATATGATTTTTTTTACAGGCTTCCCAAAATACGGAGACTTCTCCAGGTACCCACCAGAACATTTATTTTTATGATGTGCAAGAACTTTCACATAATTCATCACTGTTACATTAATGACCAATTTAACTGAAGGAGGACTTTAGGGACAAACCTTCATTCTCCTGCTCATTTTTGCTACTCTTGGATCTTTAAACATGTTCCCCTTTGGTAAGGACTGGAAAAAACCCTGGAGGGCTGGGGGACCAGTGGCACTGGAAAGTTCAGTGGGGTGTTAAGGTGCATCTCTGATTTCTGGGGGCAGTTACCACTTGTTCATTTGTCAGGACATGGCTTGATTAAATCAGGACTGTAGTGTTGTATGAATTCTCACAAACAGGAATTTTGCCACATCCCTTGATGTTTAATAGCGGAGGAATGGCTTTTGAAAATACTGTTCATTCATTGTAATTTTATTTTCTTTCCTCTGCAGGCAACTCATCCCAGCCTTGTTCTCAGAGGAGTTCCCAACGGGGCGTACCAAGGAATGCTGCCAGGAGACCTCTTGCCTTGAGAGCACGGGAAACTTCCAGTGGTGCCTTGGAGAGCTGTTCCCCAGCCATGCAGGGAACTCCCCCAGCCCAGGGGCAAAGGCAGAAGCCTAAAACTGTCTCAGAATTGCTGCGAGAGAAGCGTTTAAGGGAGTCTCAGGCCAAGAAGGTCATGCAGAGGACAGTGCTGGTTGCCCCACAGGTGCTGGTTTCAGGGCCTTTGATAATCCAGCACCCACCACAGCAAATCATTCCCTCTGCACAAGCAGGGAGCAAACCTGCAGCAGCTGCTGGTACAGATAACCAAGTACAGGGTTCATCAGTGCCCACAAGGACTTCTGCTGCAAGTTCTGCTTCTCCTCTTGTGCCTGAAAACCATTCCTCAGCAGTGCCAGAAACTGGGGAAAGCCCTGGTTGCTCACAAGGGACAGATCTACAGCCAAGTAAGGAACTTAAAGACAAAGCTCTGGAAAGCAGCCCGGAAGGAGGGGTTTTACCAGGCACGAATCTAACTGCAGCAGAGAAGGCCCCAGACCAGGGAGGGTGCAATGGTCAGGTCGCAGCCAGTAGCTCAACTTCAGTAGTGTTGCAAAACCAGGCTTTTGTGCCACACCAGATCACAGTGGTGCCCCTTGGCCTGGAGTCTGGCACCAACAAATTGTCCCTTTCCACACCAGTGAGCTGCGAGCTGAAGAGTAATGGGCCACAACAGAGGCCAGTCAGCCTGCTGCCTGCTCTTGTCACTCCACAGGCTGGTTCTCCCGTGATTCCCAACAGCATCCTGCCCTTCACGTGGGTTGTCACCCCCCAGGCTCTGCTTCCCAGTGCTGTGCAGACTCTGGTGGGTGTTCCCCAGGGAATGCCAGCTGCTGCTGGGAGAAGTCAGTGTCAGGCAACTGTGACTTCCAATGGCAATGTCTCTGGCGTGGGAGGGACTCCTGTACCAGCTGGAGCAAATCCACCTCAGCCCAGCAGTGCAGAGACCAAAGGGCCAAGTTCCCAGCTGGCAGGAGTTCCTGTGGGAAAGGATGACCAGTCCACAATTCTCTTACCTGTGACCTCAGTGAGTCCTGGATGCAGCACATCCAGCGTTTCTGCTGTAACCCCTGCATGTTCAGATGGCTCCTCCATGGCTCCAGACTCCTCTGCAGCTCCAGCTGCTCCTCCAGCTGACAGCCCAGCCCCGTGTGCTGTGGTGCTGCCCCAAACACAGCCTTCTGCCAGCACTCAGGGCTCTGATTCCCAGCCCGTGCCCAGTCTCACCAGCTTGGGAAAGAGCAGTGACTCGGTCACAACAAATGGATCGTCC
This sequence comes from Falcunculus frontatus, assembly GCA_013398115.1. Taxonomy (NCBI): domain Eukaryota; kingdom Metazoa; phylum Chordata; class Aves; order Passeriformes; genus Falcunculus; species Falcunculus frontatus. Next base: position 231,984 of record VZRV01009367.1, read on the forward strand.
TCCAATCCAGACAGTGTCAGGAAAGGGGTTGTGCTCCAGCCAGGAGCTGCAGCTCCTCACAACGATGTCCCAGGGAGCTCTGATTGCTCTGGTGCCCAGGCACTGAAGAACAGACCCATTGCCTCCAAACCACCGAGTGCTGACGTCCCTCCCCAGCCAGGCACTTCCAGTGCAGAGAAGAATCTCCTTGACTTCAGCCTGATCTCCCTGGAGGACGAGGGGCTGGTGAAGGAGTGGCTGAGTGGGAAACGAGGGGTCCAGGTGCCATCACTGCAGACCAGGCTGCCTTATTTGCCACCTTTTCTCTGCAACATAAAAGCCCTGTCGAAGCTCCTTGTGCAGAAAGCAGCTCTGGAAGAGCAAGCAGCCTCTCTCCTGCCCTCTGAGGCCAGTGGGGATGGGGGCACTGGGGATGTTTTCCGTGCTATTGGAGAACTGGTGCAGCAGAAACTGGGTGATAACCCTGCTTACCTCCTGCTGAAAGCCAGATTCCTGGCAGCCTTCACACTCCCAGCTGTCCTGGCAACTCTGCCTCCTCCCAGAGTGACAACAACTCTGTCAGCCAGCAGGCAGCAACATGAGGAGAGTGATGACGAGGAGTGGCAGAGTGAGAAAGAAGTGTCTCAGGACGAGAGTTGTGGGAATGAATTAACAGGAGTACGGGAGGATTGGAGACTTGGGGATGAGCCTGGAGACAAGGATGCTGATTTACTAAATCAGGTAAAACAGAGATGCCAGGGGCTAAAAGCAGAAAGTTACTGCCACATAAATATTGCACTGGAATCCAGGGGGAAACCCCCACTGTTCTTAAGTGTAGCAGAAATTTGGTCCTTTTGAATAAACACAGTTTTATAGCTGATGAAAGGAAAAGCTCTGCAGTTCAGCTGGGAGGGTTGAAGTCCACGGTTTATGTAGCACTTTAAACTTGCCATGACAATTTCCAGAAGTGGGTATCAAAGCTCCCTTCCCCTTTCAGTTTATAATCTGCTGCCCTGACTCTTGTATTTTTGAAATCAGGCCTTTGTTCTCACTCTGAAAACTGTGTGTTATTTTGTGCTTTCTCTGACACTGGTAATGGAATGTTGTCCCATGCTTCATTGTGAAGGTAAATGAAAGATTATTTTAGAAATCTTGCTGAACTCCCCAAAATAAAAAGGTGGCTGAAGGGGGATTTTGCAATTCTCATGGTGCTGAGCATCTGTCCTGCTTCTGTTGCAGGGCACGAGGGCTGAAGAGAGCACTGCTCAGTCTGCCTTGGGCTCTTGCACTGACGTGGCTGATGCCAGAGCTCCTGAGATCAGGAGAAGTGCCCGCTTCAGGAAGAGGAGGAGGATATGAGAAGGAAATGTGTGAGTAGCTACTCAGTGGTTTGTACTTGTTGCTGAGAAGCTGAACCACATTTGTCTGTGGTTCAGCTCAGACAATGAATCATGACCCCAGGAAAGGACTGAAATGATCTCTGCTCTTGTTCCCTGAGGACACAGAGTTCTACACTCACCATCAATCACAGCCTAAGGCTGATAATATTTTGGGGAGAGGGAAAGTTGATGTCTCTAGGATAAATTTATATATAAAATTATATATAAAACTCATGAAATTCAAACATTTGGCAGCCTTTTGGTTCATGCCCTGCCTACTTAGTATGCACCTAGTTGATAACACTCTACAGGCTTGACAGTGGAGTTTTTCTTTAATACTTCATCTTTGAACAACTTTGTGGGGTTTGGGGTTTATTTCCCCTGTTTGGCTTCATTTCTCTATGGTTATAACAGCCCAGCTTCTGTAAGGTAAAAATGGGTGATGTCCTAATATCTGCTGAGGCTTTTGGTGCACTGGATGGAATGAAGATGAACAGTGTTTGATTCACGTGGTTGTCAGATGAGACTGGTTGGGGTTTTTTTTTCTTAAAAGTTAATTTTAGAAACTCCAAAAGGGCAACTTCCTTATAAAAATGCTGTGACTGATAAGAGCTGTTTGTGCTTTGTTACAGGTATCACTGGAATGAGCTCTGCCTTCCTGCGTGGCAGGAGGAGATAATCTTTGCACTGTTCACTTTTATCACTTCCAACACGCTGACTGGATGGACCTGGGGAAGAGGAAAATGCTGAATTGATTTTCCCATCCCTCAACAAAAAATCTGCATCTGTAGGCAAGGTGCAAAAATGAAGGAAACTGGCTGGAGGGAAATCTTTCAGGCACAGGCTTCTGCTCTTTCCAACTCACACCTGCCATAGATGCTGGGGGGGAATGTTGCTGGAAATCTAGGGAAACAAGCAATGGTGGTTATTTATTTCCTTCTTGTGTTAGCCCCTATTTATGTGAATGTTTATCCATGTTCAGAATATGTTAATTGGGTGGTTTTTAGTGCTGTGACAGTGGCTTTGCTTGGTAACTGACTGAATGCTGTGGAATAAGCAGCAGATTAATTTTGTATCGAAATGAGTCTTAAGTATTTGTTGAAATACAGATGTTTTATTTTTCTCACTTAAAAATTACTGATGTATTCTGTGTGGGTTTTTTTCCTGGTAAATAGTGCTTTTAATAATGTGTGTATGAGAGTGATTGCTAATGAGAAAAATGAAGTTTTCAGGCTGCATGAAAGCCAGGGAGAATGTGGGAAATGAATATTCATGTGCCTAAAACTGCAGGATTGAATTAGGATTCTTTCTTGATTCTTCCACAGCCTGCCCTGTACAGACATCACAAATCACTTTAAAAAAAACTTGTTTCTTCATTTATAACCCAGCAATTTCTGTCTCGCAGAGAGGTGCAAGGTTAGCTGAGGCAAAGCTGATAAAATCTAGAGGGAAAGTGCTGTGAAAGCTTCATTCCCCTGCACTGACTGAACTTCCCTGAGTGCAGTGGGGAGTTGTGTTGGGAGTTCCAGCTTTTCCATGAGGTCTCTTCAGGCAGAGCTGGGAGCAGAGGGTCACTGGGTGCCAATGCTGCTATAATTTGGTGGCAAGACATTAGGGAGCAATAGGAATGATTGTGGAATAGCTTTCCTCTTGCTGTGTACTCTCTTTTCCATAAACCAGTACAGATACCAGTTTTCCAGGAAATTCAGCTGCGGCAGGAGCTGCTGCACAGTTGTGGGTGCTGTGCCCAGGCTGTTACAGTGAGGCACTGGTGGGAAAGGTGAGCTGTGCTCTAAATGATTGTTGGCCTTTGCAAGCGCTGCTCAAAAGATGCCCTTGTAATTTGTTTGTAGAAAAACTGCATAAGCAGCAGCTGTCTTTGTCCTGTTTCAGGATTAAATTGATTTGTCACTAGAATAAAACCTCCCAAGGCTAAATTGGTCAATTAACAGACACTCTGATGCAAGGGGAAGGGCACAGCTGACACAGGTACTGCATCTTTTTTTAGTGTAAAGCTGATTTAATGACAAGAAACACAGGCTGACAGAATCTCTGAGCATCTCTGCCCTACCCCTAATGATAACATGGAAAAACTCTCCATAAACTTAGAAAGCAGAACAAAGAGTGGAGTGGGAAGCTAATGGGAACATGTGTCATGCTGCCATGGCAAAGGAGCCTGTGTGTTCTCCAGGCTTTTTTAAAACACTCTGAGTTCTGGGTTCAGCTCCAGGGCTGTGGGAAGGTGGAGAGGCAGGCACAGGTCTTCTGGTGATGCTCAGCATCATCACAGTGCTGCTTGCTGGGCTGCTCCTTTAAGTGCTGCCAAGGCCACAGCCTGATTTGGGAATCATGGGTTGTGTTCCTTGCTTTGCCAAGATTTGACTCCCTTTCCCTCAAAATACTGAGTTGTCATAATTTACTGCAAGCTTGAGGACATCCAAAATTAGAGACATCAATATAGAAATCATCCTTTTCAGATGAACTCTAAACAGAGAGCGAGTTCTTGCTGCCACCTGTTTTCCTGGATAAAGACGTTAACAGCTGGAAAGCCTTTGAAGAGCCTCTTTCTTCTAATTCTGTGGTTTGTTTTGTCCCCTGAAGTCAGCTGCACGCACCTATGGCTGTGTCTTTCATTCTTTTTAGTCTTTCTGACCACTACACAAGGAAACTTTCTGGACCCCAGCAGGTACTTCAGTGGGACAGATTAGAAAACAAACCCAGAATTAATCTAAAATCACTGCCTATGTGTTGCTGCTGACTCACGATGCCATTACCATCTGTCTCCTCCCTCATCACCCATTCTGGCTTCCTGTTTTTTTATTTGTCTCTCTTTTTCTTCCCTTTCCCGTCTCAGGGTAGAGCTGAGTAGTTTCCCCTTTTTTCTCAAACCAGTTTTGTTCCTGGAATCATCTTTTCTCTTGGCAGGATGGTAGAGGGAGGCTGCACCCAAGACAAGTTTTCTCAGAGCCAGGACACAGGAGGAGAATCAAGGAAGCAATTGTGACTGCAGAGGTGCAGGTTGGTGATACAGAATGGCTGATATTAACAGGGAATAAAAGTTTATTTTACGGCTCTGAGGTAAAGTGTCAGCTCTTGTGGGTGTCAGATTTGGTGTCTGTGTGGTCAGACAGAACACAGGGATCTCAAATGCTGGGAGGGGGAGAAGGAAGAGTGAAATGCTCGTAAAGCAGAGGCAACAGCTGAGTAGGACACTTCTGCATTCTCAATCTGTGAACATCCTTGGCTTCACCACCGCTGCCACACTGCTCTGAGAGGCTCAGGGTCTGCTTCTTTGTTTTCTGGTTGGTTTTTTCCAGACAGGACAACGCTGCTCACTGATTCCCCTCACCGCTGACATGCTGGAAGAGGATAACGATGAGATCTGTTGGAATAACCTGGAGAACTTCCGTGTGAAGCTGATCTCTGTGATTGACCCTTCCCGGATCACCCCTTACCTGCGCCAGTGCAAAGTGCTCAGCCCAGATGATGAGGAGCAGGTCCTCAATGATCCCAGCCTGGTCATGCGCAAACGGAAGGCAGGTGGGAGCACTTCAAATACTTCTGTGGAGTTTCTAGGCCATTGGTTTGGGATTGTCAGGGGAGTTAGACATTGGAAGGACTTCCCAGGGAGGTGCTGGTGTCACCCTCCCTGGAGGTGTTTAAGCAAAGCCTGGATGTGGCACTTGGTGCCATGGTCTAGACAAGGTGGTTCAGTCACAGGGTGGACTCGATCCCAGAGGTCTTTTCCAACCTAATTGATTCTGTGATTGGATCCCAGGGAATTTTTTATGTGGAGGAAGTGAAGCCATTTTTTGCTATGTTACAAATAAAGAGAGCAGTAACTGAACAGAATATCCTGTTGCCATTATTTCAGGTGTTCTCCTGGACATTCTTCAGCGAACGGGACACAAGGGCTTTGAGGCGTTTATGGAGAGTCTTGAGCTTTATTATCCCCAGCTGTATAAGAAAATAACTGGCAAAGAGCCCAGCAGGGTTTTCTCTATGATTATAGGTAATGTTTGTGTTCTCAACAACAGCTCTTCCTTTGGTGTTGCTGTGTGGAGTCAGGAGCACTCCCTGCCTTGCCCCATGTGTGCTTCAGAAGTGTTCTGGGAAGAACAGCCCTGGTGTCACTGGCTGGACTGGGGAGGGGGAGGAGGAAGCAGAAGGATGAATTCTTCCTTCTGCCTGTTGTGTCAGTGACTCTGTGGTGCAGAGAGGCACAGTGGGGATAATTTGATCACACGACGTCAGGGTTGGCTGCAGTTGATCTGGAGGGGAAGCTGAGCTCAGTGTGTGCCTGGCAGCAGCCAGGACAGCAGTGAGTGATCCCTGCCCCCCAAACAGACACGGCTGGGGAGTCTGGCCTGAGCCAGGTGCTGATGAACGAGATCATGAAGCTGCAGAGCACGGTGCAGGAGGAGCGGCGCAAGGCGCAGGAGCTGACTGTGTGGCTGCACTCCAAGGAGGACACCCTCAGGGAGATGTGGGTCAGGGACAGCCTGCTCCGAAAGCACCAGGAGCGGGCCCAGAGGATGAAGGAGGAGAGGGACAGCCTGAGCAAGGAGCTGCGGAAGTGCAAGGATGAGAACTACAACCTGGCCCTGAGCTACGCCAAGCAGAGCGAGGAGAAGAGCGCGGCCCTCATGAAGAACAGGGACCTGCTGCTGGAGGTCAGTCGCAGTTTCTCCAGCTTCCCCCTTCTTACCTGGCCCCTAGAGGGCAGGGCTGGGCACCTTGTCTTTGCCAAGGATGCTCCAGTCCAGCATGAAGCACTGAGCATCTTCTCTAGCACGTGGTCCCTAGCTCTGCCCTGTAGGCCCGTGTTTTACAAGCTGTGCTGTGAATAATAATGACCAGTCTTTCCCTCACACAAGGCTGCTCTCACAAAGGCAGCACAGGAACGTGTTATCTGTTAGCACAGAGGTAGGACTCTGGTCCCCAGAGCACAAAATTTCCTGAGGAAAACAGCTGGGAAGAAACTTGCCCCATGTTTGTCTGGGGAACAGAGTGAGAACTGCTTTTGCAGGCCAGAGCTTCCTCCTTGCTCCTGCTGAGCTCTGAACCTTCTCATAGATCGACCACCTGAAGCACAGCCTCATGAAGGCTGAGGATGACTGCAAGCTGGAGAGGAAGCACACAATGAAGCTGAAACATGCCATAGAGCAGCGCCCCAGCCACGAGGTGGTGTGGGAGATCCAGCAGGAGAAGGAGCTGCTCTTGGCCAAGAACCAGGAGCTGGAAAACACTCTCCAGGTTGGTGGGGTGGTTGAGTATGGATTCAAGGGATTGTTTGTAGCAGCCAGGGCAGCGATGCTGCAATGAAGATTGTGGGGGTCAGCTGTTGCCCAAGTCAGATAGAGCTCTGAGGGGAAAGAATTGATACGGAGTTAGATGATGTCTCACTTCTTCCTTTGCGCTGCAGGTCGCCAGGGAGCAGAATTTGGAGAAGAGCCTCTCCAAGGAGACTCTGGAGAATGACTGCAGCCAGATCCTGGAAGAGCGCCGGGAGCTGGCAAACACCATTTACAGCCTGCGCAAGGAGCTGCGCCGAGCCAAGGTGCTCCAGGACAAAGTAGGTGCTGCAATGCAAGTTCCTGCTGAGGGTCATGGATAAGACAGGCAGGTGAAGCACCTGCAGTGTCTTGCCTGTGGAGCAGAGCAGCTGCTCAGGAGCAACCCCTGCTGCTCCTACCGTAGCACCTGTATTTTAGCACTCTGTGCGTGGCGGGTGACAGCTCAGACACCCCACAGAGCTCTGGCCAGAGCAATCTGTGGCACAGAGCAGGAGCAGGGACAGTCTGGCTCAGGCTTTGCCCACAAGCAGGTGCTTTTGACCTTGTCATAGCAGTTTGCAGAGGAAAAAGAGGTGCTGGAGCTACAGTGCACATCTCTGAGGAAGGACTCCCAGATGTACAAAAAACGGATTGAAGCTGTTCTACAGCAGATGGAGGAAGTGGCTTTGGAGAGAGACCAGGTGATAACATATTCCTCACTGCTTATCACTGCTTTGCTGCTTGAAGTGGGCAGACAGTGCAGCCCTGCCCATGCTGCTGGGTGAATGCCACGTGTTGTCCCTTTGCACAGGCTCTCCTGACCCGAGAGCAGTTCCACATGCAGTATTCCAAGAACCTGGTGGAGAGGGACGCCTACCGCAAGCAGATCCGCGAGCTGGGGGAGAGGTGTGACGAGATGCAGCTGCAACTCTTCCAGAAGGAGAGTCAGCTCCTGGCCACTGAGGCCAAGCTGAAAAGGTTGCAGCTGGAGCTGCCCACACTGGTATAACTCTCCTCCTCTCGATGGGATTGGGAAGCTGAGGAGGGGGTCAGACTGTGGCTGTTGTCAAGCCTCTGCACCTGAGCAGCTCCAGCTCAGCAGGCAGTGACCACCTGCCTGAGCCACCAACAAAATTAATTAAAACCACTGCTGTGCAAATACTGAGTTTAGAAAATGAAAGATGTGATGGTTTCTATGACCTCAGCCTGGTTCCAGGCATGGAAAAGCTGGACAGATGCAAGCTCAGACCACCTGTGTTTGTGTTTGGAGCAAAGGTGATGAGGGGTTCCTCAGCCACCAAAGAGTGATTCTATTTAGAGACTGGGTGTGAGCCATTTGGATGAAATGGAGAGCTAAGTTTTCTGGAACTAAATTAGATATATTTTAATTACTGTGGCATCTTGTGTACTTTCTCAAGTGGCCAGACAGGAGTGTAGGAGGCAGCAAGTCCACACTTCTGTGTTTTCTGGCGCTCTCAGTCTCCTCTATGTTCCCTTGCTGTCACTTCCTTGCTTATGAGGAATTAATTAATCTATACTGGTTTTGTTTCAGACCTCTGACCTGGATGACACCTCCTCCCGAGATTCCCAGGAAGTGAGTAGGGTGCCTTGTTTACCTTTCACTTTCCTCTGGGATGGTTTCATGTTCCTCACCTGTGCTCAGTTCCCCAAGTATCAGCAGTTTTCAATGGCTCAGGCTCATTTCAGTGACATCAAAAGGTCCAGAGGCAGCAAAACAGTCACAGAATTTCACTGTGTCCTGAAGTTCTAAGTGTAGGACACAGTTATGGCATTAGTCAGCGAGATTTGTTGAGTCTAAGCAAATCAAGGGAATTGAATTATTTTGAATTGCTTCTAATTGTTTCTCTTGTGTGAGAACAGGCAAAAGTAAGTCTTACCCTGGGGCCATCTGTAGTAAAGAGTTTCACTTAGCTCATAACTTCAGTGAGGGAGTGATTGTCACATTATCTAGGGGCCAGAAGTGTAAATGAGGCCAAAGGAAGCTGGATCCATTCATGGAGGATAAATCCATGAGTAAATCTGTGACTCCTGGCTGTCTGCTGGCAGCAACAGGGAGAGGTTGGTTCTAGCATGTCCTGGGTTTTGTGTTCCTTTATCTGTTCATGCAGACTGAGGGACAGTTCTGATGTTCTTGCTCTGTTTCTGCCCCACAGCTTGCTCTTCACAGTCACCTGGATGAAGACACACAGGCAGCTAAAAGTAAGGGTAAAACACTGAGTAGAGTTCTGGAGAGGATGGTCCATTCTGTTTTGCTCTCCTGGAAGATCTAAATGATCTTTTCATTCATCGAGATGGGAGATTTTTCACAAAAACTAAACAGCACTGATCCAAAAAGGGTTTTTTTGTTGTTCTACCTCGCTCAGTTCAAAAATATATATCATGACAGCTGGTCACTACAGAAGGAGTTTCACCAAAATAGGGTCTGGTGTGAAGTGCCGTGATATTCACAGCTTGGAGAGCAGGGACAAATTATGGATAAAATAGTGATTAACACATTTCTCATGGTGGCCTCTGACATGAATATTGTTTTTAATGCACTGAGCAGAGGAGCTGCTCAGCAAAGGTTTGTTTTGCTCCTGCTTAAGTAGGAAGCAGAAAGCTCTGCCCCTTTCCAAGTGTGGTGGGGAACTCCACCATCCTGGGCAAGATTCAGGGCTCAATTAAAATGAGAAGTGACTTGTGATTGATCACAGGATGAAGTTCTGAGTGCTTTGGGCTTGGTTTCGGTTCTGCTGTGGGCTTTGTGCAGTCACATCCCAGCTCTTCTGTTGGAAGAACTGCTGGAGAGAGAAGTTACTTTGCAATGGCAGCCCTGACTAAAGCTGTGATTTTTTTCATCTTTCAGAAGATTGCCTGGAAGGACAAAATGAGGAACTCAGCCCTCGAGAGAGCACTCTGCCCCCAAAATCACTAAGTGTAAGAGAATCTTTGTGGGCTCTTACTATGACTGGGGTTCGTGATGTTTAATGTTCTCATTAATGATGGATTTACCAGCTTGGAGAAGCATATCAGCAGCTCCTGCTCTTCCAAACTCTGAGCACTTAGTGCAGAATCCACCCTCCAAAAAGGGTGAGCTCTGAACAGCAAAACATTTACAGTGGACATTTCTCCATCTGTGCATAAAAACTTCCTCTAACTACTTTCTGCCCTTCGTCTCTGGGTGGGGATGTTTTCCAATTTAATTGTCTGCACAATTACTATTGGTGCAGAAAACAGACTCACAGAATTACAGATGTGAGGGAATAAATGTAGTAAAACTGTGTGAAACAGAAGTGTTACCATCCTGCACACACAATAAAGAACCTGCTGTACCTGACTCTGCACGTGCAGGAAGTGACCTGGTGTTAACACTGATCTGATCTAATGAGGAATAAATTCATATTTTTGGTTTTGTTTTTTTTTTTTCTATTTCAAGGAGTGTGGCTTGGCCAACGAGGAATTGGCAGAAAAGGAGAGGAGGAGGATGAAGGACTGCTTTGAGCGTTACCGAAGGTCTGGGCTGCAGTAAGCAGGGCTAACCTGGAAATACCCATGATTTATATTCCCCCTTTCCTGTCACCAAGCTTGATTCATGGAGGGCATAAAATGAACCACAAAAGGGACTGATAGATACCAACAGTATGAAATGCTGCTTGTTTGCAGAAAACACATTTCTAAAAATGGTGTGTCTGGTCTTGTTTTCAGAAAAAGAGCAATGAGAAGGGTGCTCAAGGACCGGCACCACGAGGCCGATTGGGAGAACACCTCAGGCAGCGACAACACCGACACCGAGGGCTCCTGAGACAGGGACAACACCACGGTCCCTTGGAAAGGGACAACACCGACACCAAAGGCTCCTGAGGAGCCAATCTCTGAGGGAAACCCCATCCTGCCCAGAGTGGCTGTGCCTCTCAATTTCACTCTCAACGAACTGTTCAGCTTTTAAAACCATCCAAACAACCATTCATGAAAAGCGCTACACTGACACTATTGTGTGGCTCTGACGTGTCCCCTCACTTAATAAATCTCTGTGTGTGAGACAGGGCCGGGCTGAACCGTGCTTTATTACGGATTAATGAAGGGGCAGGTCCCGGGCGCTGCCCGGCTCCATCATGGCCGCCGCCCGTTCCCAAGATGGCGGCCGGTGCCTCAGGGCCCGCCCCCGTGCGCATGCGCGGTGCGATGCGGCTCGCGGCGCGGGCCGCGCTGAGGGCACTGCTCGGGGAACCGCCGCCATGGCGGCCCCGCCGCCCCCCGCCCGGCCTCAGGGGCCCGGCCCGCACCGCCTCGGGGCCTCTCTGGGATCCTCCTCTCCCGGCCTGCACCCTCCCGGCGCCGCTCTGGAGCCCGGCCCGCCCGCTCTGCACCGCTCCGGGGCCGCCGCCGTCCACGCATTATCGCCTGGTGTACACCTGCAAGGTGGGCATGGCACCGGCGCTGGAGTGGCCGGGGGGGTTCCTGGTGTAGTTGTTTTCTTAGTTTTAAACTTGCAAAGACTTAATTCAGAGTGGAAGAGGCCTCTGGAGGTTTCTAGTCCACGCTCCGTGTTGGAGGAGCATGTTCGGGGTCTTGTATCTCTGAGGGTGGAGATCCCACAGCCTCTGTGGCTCCTCCTCATAAGGGAGCCACAAAAAGCAGTAAAACCCCTTTCAGCCTTTGTGTCTCGGGCTGAACTCACGACATCGTGACACGATGGGCTTGGGATAGTTAGAGGTGAGGGAGGGAAGAAGCTTTTAATGGCAAAAGTATTTTTGTCTTAAAAGTCCCTGGAGCTGCAGTTACCGTGCTCATAAAATGCACTTTATTTTTCAGGTGTGCCAGACCCGCTCAGCCAAATCCATCTCTAAGGCCGCCTACCACCGAGGGGTGGTGATCGTGACATGTCCCGGCTGCGGGAACCACCATGTCATCGCCGATAACCTGGGCTGGTTCTCCGACCTGGATGGAAAGAGGTGAGTGTGCCAGCAGGATCCTCCTCACACCCCGCTCCCGGGTGCAGCTTCCTGAGCCGATACCTTGTTTCAGTGATGCTTTTCAAATGTGGCTCATACTAAAAACAAAGTTTCATCCAGGTCGTTAAAACACACTGACTCGGTTTTCTGTCACTGTAATATGACTGTCACAGTCTAGGATCCAAATAAATTGGTGTGAAGCTGCAGCAGAAGCTGTGGGATACAGAGGGGTCCTGAGTGGTGCCAGCAGGTGATTTGCTGTTCCCCTCAGGCTTTATCACATCACTGCTGGGTTTCCTTGGATAAGTGTTTCAAGGGTGTAGATTGATCTGCTGTGGAATTCCAGTGTTTTCTAACTTCTCCAGATACCTTTTAAGGCTTCTGTTGAGCTGTAATTGCTAAATTATTGATCCTAGTGGATGAAAATAGTCCCAGAACGTTTGGGTGGTTTTCTGTGGTGAATTTGTGGGGTTTTCATGGTGATGCTCCTGTGATTCACTGTATAGTGTCAGTCCTGAGGGCAGAGTGCAGTGAGCCTCTGCGTGACTGTGTTGGGCCTTTGCTGTGGTGTCACTGTTGGTTCTCAAATCGCTGTCCAGGAATATCGAGGAGATCCTGGCAGCCAAAGGGGAGAAGGTGAGACGTGTGGCTGGTGAGGAAGCCCTGGAATTGCTGCTGGAAAGCTCGGCAGAGCCCGGGCCCCAAGGTCAGCTGGCGGAGGGGGACAGCGGGGAAGCCCCCCCAGAGCCTGGCAGCAAGGGACACACCTGACACAAGGGATTGTGGCCTGTGGGACAGATGTGACACGGGAGATTGTGGCCTGTGGGACAGACCTGACACGTGGGATCTGGGTCATTCTGCTCGTGGCAAGAGACTCTTCACCTTCATTCCCTGATTTCAACTGTCTGTGTTTAAAATAAACTCAGGTGTTGGGTTTTCTCTGTTGTGTGTCTTTGCCTTGTGTAGTTTTGCCTTTGATCAAGCTGATGTATTTAGAGATGGTGCAAATATTTTTCCTGGTACTTGTTTTGCTGACTTTGAGGCAATTTTCAGTGCTCCAGCAGCATCCCGTGCCTGGCTTTGTTCCCTGATGAGAAGGCAGTCAGAAATTCTTTGTCCATGTGTGTTTGACCTAACGAGGTGCAGCTGGAGCTGGAGGTTTTAGGGATGCCCAGGTGTGGCAACTGAGGAGAGTGGGCAATTGATACCACCTGAGGAGATGGGTCCCGAAATTCTAAAGCCAAAATGACCCTGCAGGAGGGTCAGATCACCTGCTCTTAATACAATTAAATGCTGCTTTTATCGGTTCTTTGACATCTTCCAAAGTTTTGTTTCTGTGTTATTTGTGTCAGGGCTGAAAGTTTTGTATTTTGATCCCACTTGAGCTCCAGCATCGGGGCAGAACAACTCCTTTTTGGTGAGAGGGAGTGTGGGTGTGAAGATAGTTGTGGAGCATGGTGGAGAGAAGTAGAGCACCTAGAAAGTTGTCTTGGCACATATTGAGGGGCTTGTTAGCACTGCAGCATGTTAAGATTAGTTAGAAATCTAAAAAGTAATAGATGACAGATGTGGGAGTTTGTCAGCACGCAGCTCTCGGGTAGTGGAGGATCAGGGCACTGAGGTGATCATGTTGCACTTTGTTAGGGCTTGTTTCCTCTATAGGTGCTTTCTTAGGGTTTTGAACTTGCAATCAAAGACTTACTGAGTTTGGAAGAGCCTTCTGGAGGATTCCAGTCCAATCTGTTTGTCAGAGGAGGATATTCAGGATCTTGTGAATATCACTAAGGGTGGAGGTCCCACAACCTCTATGGATCCTCCTCATTAGGGAGCCACAGAAAGCAGTAAAACCCCTCTCAGCCTTTGTGTCTTGGGCTGAGCAAACCCAATTCTCTCAGCCAGGCATCTCCAGGTGCTTGTGGTGCTTCATCAGCCAAGGATTCAGTGAGGGCATTGCAGGCATTAATAAGTTTCCTTCATCTGAAGTGTTGGTAACAATTACATGTGTTGCATTTTAAGCGTTGGGTCAGACCACCGGGGAAGTTGTCATGTTCCTGTGGGTGTGTCAGTGCAGAGTGATGAAACAGGGGCAGGACCTTCATCAGCCAGCTCATGTGTGTGTGTGTGCTCAGATCCCAGTGAGATACAGCTCTCCCTGAAACAGCCAGCTGCTGGAGTGACCCAGGATTGAGAAACAGGATCTTGCCTCTCAATGCACTGCTGTGTTCTCCCCCTGAGCTGGGCTGCTGGCACCTATTAGCACTGCTGGAAATGTGTTTGTTTTATTACCTTTAATCTGAAAATCAGCATTCTGCTTCCATGGTGCTGATGCCTTTGATGGGGTGGAACAGAGCAGCTGTTGCAGGATCCGTGTTGCCTTGGAAACAACTCATTTACAACCTGGCTTTTTTATACTGTTTTCCTTACCTTTCTTACCTGTTACTGGGTCCCAGCTACAGGAAGGTGGTGCCAGCTTTTGCTGTGTTATAGTAAAAAATGTAGCAAAATCTATGTTGGCTGTTCCTAGATTTTAGTGTTTCCTTGTCCCAGTGCCCCCTGGAACCAGGTGCTTTTTGGAGGCAGGACAGAGACAGGTCCCCGTGCCCTGGGGCTGCCTCTGCAGCTCTGAGCATGGAGGATGACAGTTCTTTCAGGCCAACATCAGTGGAGGGAATTTGCATACACTACAAAAAGATTTGCTGCTAAGAGATTGCAGGTGAAAAACCGAATTTTTTGCTCCCTTTTGAAGCTGTTTTTTCTGAAAAATGTTGTGGCATGGGGCAGTGGGTTTGCTCTGGAAAGGGGACCCAGGTGAGCACACAGGCTTGCTTTAGCCAAAGGCAGGGAGTGAGGAGAAGCAGCCTTTCTCCTGGATGCCTTTCTCCCGGCCTGACATCAGCCCTGTCGTGCGGGTGACTCTGGTTGCTTGTGTACAGTTGGGTAGGAGAGGGCAGGATCTCGTGTTTCTGCTGGATTTTTAGGCTTCTTCATGAAGAGGACCTGCCCTGCACTGGGGACAGCCCTGCTCTCAGTAACTCACACTCCACAGCTGCAACAGCAGCACTTCACGGGCCGGCAGTCCCGCGGCTCTCCAGCGGATGTCAGCATCGGAGAGCTCTTCCCGACGTGGGATCGAGCCTGGCAGCGTGGGAGAGAGGAGGATTCAGCACAGCAGCCACCACTGCAGGCTGCTCTGGAGACTCAATGGTAGCCAGTGCCTTCTGCTCACAGGAGCTCAGAATGAGCCTGTGCTGCCTTCCCTGGCTGCTCAGGATGGAGAGACAGGAGGTGAGACTCCCATCACTCACTCCCAGGGATCACCTGCTCCCAGGAATCGAAGTCTCTGCACACCTGAGAGCATGGTTCTGTCCCCAGGTCACACACAGAGCTTTCTAGCACAGAGCTGCTGTGCCCAGGCACCCAGAGGCGTGAGAACACCTGCTGAGAACAAGCTGGTGGCTCTTTATTAATCTTTGATCAGGGCTGGCAGGGGCCAGCACAAATTAGCCAGGCATGGGAAGCCCAGCTGTGACTTGGCTTTATCCTCACAGGGTTCAAGATCCAAACTCTGCTGCTCCCAGGCCACCTTCTAGCCCAGTCCAACAGCCTACTCCTGCCTGCTGTGCTGGAATGAGCTAGTGCTGCTGCTTTGTGAGTGTCTTCTCCGAGGGCTGGTGCCAGGGCTGTGCCCAGCACTCCCTGCCCTTGGCTCTGGGGAACGACCCAGCTTTGGGCCAGGCGCCGGGGTGGCACCGAGACGGGGCAGAGCCAGGCAGGGTCTGAAAGGAACAGCTCGGCCTCTCCTCGGCCTTTTCCAGTGGCCTTTTCTCAGCCATGCAGGGGCTGCTTTGTCATCCTGGAAACTTTTAGGCAGGGAATTCTCAGGGCTTTGTGCCTTCCCTCCACAGCCACATCCGTGCTGGCAGGCAGAGCTGGGATGGTGGTGGCTGCCAAGAGCCTCATGTGCTCATAGTGTAAAGTGATGTGGAGGTGGGTGCACAACGCTTTTCTTAACACATGTGGTGGTGTCTGTCACCAGAGACCCCCCCATCCACCCCCATCCCTATTCCAAGGGGCCAGGATTAGCCCTGCTGTTGGCCAGGAAATAATGGAAATGAGTATTTGCACTGAAGCTTAGACACAAATATTTATTAAGCACAATTCCCCCCCGCCCCTTCCCCTTGAGCTGTATTCATTTCTAATATATTAATCCATTTGGCAGATTATTTTTTAGAAAAAAAACAAGTACCTGTGGGTTGGAAATTCCCCATTAAAATGACATTAGCAAATGCACATGTAAAAAATAAATAAGCTCATACATTCAAGTATATGGCAAATAATACCTCAATAATACCTCTGAAAGCTTAATGGTCAGATTCCAGTTCACCACCTGGCTGAGAGCTGCACAGGCCTGAGCCTGCAGCTGGTCAGGTCATCATCATCAATGTTTTCCTCTTTTACAAATGCCAGCTTGGCTGGTAGGTGGGGGGTGAGCAGGTCCTCCTCTCCCCTCTCCAGAGCTCTGCCCAGCCCCCAGGATGGAGGCCCAGCAGCAGGTGAGTGCTCCCACGTAGCAGGTAAACTGCAGCTACCACTCCACATGGTCAGTGCAGGCAGGGTAAATGCCCCATGAGCAGCATCACTGGTCTAAAAATATCTCCCTGCTGGTTGGGAATGTTTCCATCAAACGCATTTCGAATCGAAAGTGCTGATTTATTCTCTGCAGGAACGGCGCTGCTTTGGCACAACTCGGTGCTGGAGTTTCTGAAGTCCAGCATAGTCTCTGCTCAAGCAAAGGAAAAATACTGCTCCTCCTCAAGTCAGCTTCCTGCTCCCCTCCTCCAGCTTTTCCAGCTGGTCCAAAAGGGGAAGGAATGACAGTAAATGTGACTTCCCAGCCAGCTCCTCAGGCTGGGGCTCTCCAGAGGCTCCAGTGACTGGAGACAGGTGGACAGAACCAGAGTCCCTCACTGGGAGCAGCTCAGTGCTGGTTTGGGGAGAAACAAGAGGAGGGCCATTGGCACAGAAGGGAGGAGGGATGAGCCATGGGCAGAAAGCCAGTACTGTTGAAATGGGGCCCTGTCACACACAAGTTCTGTCTCAGACACCCTCAACTCGGCTCAGTGACACCAGGAGCTGTCCCAGTTTGCTGTGGGCTGAACAGTTGGGCAGAGACCTCCTTCCCCCTGCCCAGGAACAGCCCCTGCCATGGGGCTGCAGTTGGGGCTGCACTGCTGCCTGGGCTCCAGAGATAACAAATCCCACTAAAGCTCAGGGTGAGCGAGGCTTTTCCCCTGGCTCAGGAGGTCCTGCAGGGCTGCAGCTGGAAGCAGAGAAGGTCCAGGGCTCTCCAGAGAGTCCTCAGCAAACCTAAAATACAGTCAGATGTGTGGGACCGCAATGCAGCTGGGATGGAGTCAGGTTTAAAGGACTTGGGCTCTTTTTCTCCTGTAGAAGGAACAAAGCTGAACAAGATGTTCCAGGAAAGGATCCAGAGCCATTTGTGTCAAGGAAGACAGGAGGACTTCAAAATGGAAAAGGTGTTCTTCCCTTTCCCTGTATAATTAAAAGTGTTGTGGAAATAAAAGACAGCGAGGCTGGAGTTAACTACCCCCTGTGGGCTCCTCCAAGTTCCTGGGGTTTTAGGTGATCAGCAAAGGGGCTGTTAAAGTCTTCCAGGTGCTGTGCCCAGTGTTAGAGCAGCCGAGTGTCCTAAAAACACCCCTTGTTTAAAAGCTGTCCCCCGTTCATTGGGCTTTCCTGTAGGAACACGATGGAGGTGCAGCTCCCAGGACAAGACTGGGAGCACAGGAGCGCTCGGGCTTGAAACCACCTACTCTTTTTATCCTTTTTAAAAAACAAAATAAAGCCAAAACAACCCCCCCAGACCAAAGCCCAGTTCTTAGCTGGAACCAGGCCTCTGCTGCTCCTCCTCGGCCTCCTCCTGAGCTGAGGCCAAATCCACACGCTGCTCATCCATGCGTTTGGCCTGGACACGCTGGATGAGGCTGAAAAAGTCTTCGTCGGGCATGGTGGGGCCACGGGGGATGGAGTCTGGGGGGGCACAGCGCTGGTCATCAATCCTGGAGGACTGCAGGGGAGAGAGGGGCGTTAGCACAGCAGGGCAGGGCCAGGACAGCCCTGCCATGGAGGAAAGGGCTGGAGCAGAGGTGTCGGAGCTCCCCAGCCCTGTGCCCGTACCTGACACTTCATGAGCATGTTGAAGAACTCGTCCCCGGGCTCCTGGGCGTCCCCCTCCACACGCAGGTGGCCCAGGTTGTTGTGGGTTATCCGCAGGCCGGGCAGGTTGCCCACGTTGGCACGTTGGTCATCCAGGCGCCTGCTCTGGGAGCTGGCGATCAGGTCAAAGAACTCCTCTGTTTGTGGAGATGCCATCATGGTGGACTGTGCTGGGGGGAGAGGAGCACAGAGCAGCGTCACTGCTCTGCCTGAGCTGCAGAGCCCAAATCCCCCTCCCCAAACTCCTCTCCAACCCACACAAACCAGCAGGCAGCAGAGGGGATATCAGGTGCCTTGATAAAGCAGAACCTCACACACCCATCTCCCATTGCTGGCTCCCCTGAGGGCTCCCGGCTCCTGCCTGCGCTTGGCCAGCTCCTGGAGGCCACCAAAGGTGCCCCCTCAGCCCAGAAGATCCAGTGCCCGGAGCTGAACCCCTGCCTGGGTGCAATCCCTACTGTTTCCAGCACTACAGGCAGCTTCTGCTGCCACTTCCACTCTGGGTTTCCACCCAGAGGCACAGGCAGAGCCCAGCAATGGCGGTGAGCAGAGTTCCTGAGGGCTCCTGTGGTTGTGACAGGCACCCACAGAGTCCCAGCGGCCGGGAATAATTCCAGACAGGCCATCAGCAAAGCCCAGGCCTAGATGAGCCTCTCACCTGGCAGCACCATCCCAGGCCCCCCAGAAATCCGGGCTGTTTGCTCAAGGAGAGGCACTGCCGAGGTGAGTCCGGCTGTCACGGGCTGCAGGACCTGCGTCAGCACCAGCAAAACACTCCCAGGCTCTGCTTCTTCTCATCCCACAGAGCAGAGCTGGCCTGGGCTGTGCTGGTGCTGGGGGGTCCCAGTCCAGAACCAGTGCATGTCATCTACCCACCACTGACCCTTTGGAAACTCCTCTGGGCAGCACTCCCTGGAAAGAGCCTGTTGGCTCCTGCAGCTGCTGGCTAGGGAAAGGCTCCCAAACAATAGACACTGCACTCGGACAGGGACAAGCAAAGGAAAACGCCGAGAAATCCAGCCCAAGTGGTGTTCATTTCCCTGAGCACAAAGCACTGGAGCAGAGCCTGCTCTGAGCCTCCCAACACAAGTTCTTAGAGCCCCAGCTCATGGAGCTGCAGAAACACAAGAAAATCTCAGTGCTGATGCAGACATGAGTTTCCTCTCCTTCAGCTCACAAAGAATCCTTGAAAATAAAACGTCCAAAAGGCTCAGAGCCCAAATGAGCCAAACAGAATGTGGGGCTGCTCGTGCATTCTTTATAAAGCTCCACATTTTCAACCCCGTCTCCTAAATTACACAGCTGTTACAGCCAAATCCACTTGTGTGTCAGAAATGCATCTCTTGACAAAGCGATGCTCATTTCCACCTTATTTTTAGATGACAAAAACCCTCTCACCTCGCAGCCAACCTGCCTTCCTGCCACAGCCTGACCTCCTCTGCTTCAGCCCCTGCCCCGGCACCTGCTCCTTGTGCTGCAGCTCTGGGAGCGGTGTCAGGGGTCCCCTCCTCTCCCGTTTGCAATTTGTATTTATTTGGAAACTGATGATG
Organism: Falcunculus frontatus; assembly: GCA_013398115.1. Classification (NCBI taxonomy): domain Eukaryota; kingdom Metazoa; phylum Chordata; class Aves; order Passeriformes; genus Falcunculus; species Falcunculus frontatus. The sequence goes on from VZRV01009367.1 coordinate 251,357, forward strand.
AACAAATCCATCAGTTTAAATAACTGGTTTGAGCCCTTTGTGCAGGTGATTAAGCGTGTGAGGGTGATCTGTGCATTATAGAGTTTCTCCCCAGCTTGGGTTAAACAAAGGCCCTGAACACTGAAAAAGCCACAAAACCCAAGTGCAAACACAGCCCTGCCTTTCCTGCCCTGTCTATTTGTCAGGCGCCTTCCTCAATTTATCCCTGTCCTTCCTAGGGCTGAGCTGTTTGCCTGAGCAGCTTCCCACTGTTTATCCATCCTTCTGGCTCCTGTGTCCTCACACAGCACCTCTCACCACCTCATCCAAGAACAGTACAAAATCCAGAAGTTTTTCCTCCATGGCAACGCTATTACAAAAACTGGCAATATTTTAACTTGCCTGAGAAAGCCTGCCCCAGGCCCTGCATGTTCCAGACCCCAGGTTCTTACAAAGCTCCCTCAGCAATGTCACCATCATCTTCCTCCTGGATGTACTGGAAATGGCACAAGTCCTCGTGCCAACCTCCCTGTTCAGAACCCAAGACCTAAAGACCCACACCGAAAAAATCCAAGTGTATTTTGCATTTCTCTCGCTAATTCACTTCCCAAACCTTAACTCACATTCTCCAGCCTTTCCCTCGGCAACCATTTACATAAGAATGTTTTTTCCTTCCTTAAATAATGACGGAGATTGCCAAGGAACTGCTAAGTTCAGAGAGCTGAGGCTCAGGGAAAACATCACGGGATGCACGGCAAACCACAACAGCTGGGCACGCCGCGGGAGCAGCGTCACTCCCACAGGGACAGGGATTTGGGAACGCATCGGTGCTCACATATCCGCTCTCCCAGGGCAGGGACCCGCGTGGCAGCTGCCTCCGCAGCCTCAGCTGGGCACTCCTCCAACGGGCAGCGCTGATCATCCATCCGGTTGCTCTGGAACTTGCTCAACAGGTCAAAGAAGCATTCCTCGTCCGAAGGGGTCCGGTTGATTTTCTGGGAAGAAGAGAGGAGAGTCAGAACACCCCAAACAAGTCCCTGAGTCCAATCGCTCCGTCTGGCGCAGCCTCGGGAATAGCCGTGCCCTCTCCTGGCTGTGCCCCAGATGTGCCAAGCCCCACAGTCTGGAGCCTGCTGGGGTCTCTGCTCCTTGGTCCCTCTGATCCCAGAGGCTCTGGGCATTGCCACAGCCCAAACCCAAGCCCGGCACACGGATGAGCCCCATGCACAGCAACCTGGAGGCTGAATGGGAAAGAGGGGAGGAAAGGGGACAGCATTCACCCTGGCACTGCTCCGAGGGGAGCTTCTGGGCTGGAAAGGGCTGGGCTCAGTGGGATGAGGGGAATTGTGCAGCCTCCCTGGCTGAAGTGCTGCCATGTGCTCAGCCAGGGCTCAGCCCAAGCTCGGGGTTTGCTTTTTCCACCAGCTAAATCCAACCTTTCCAGGCCACTGCCCCTCACACCCCAACGCTTCCCCTCCGTGCCCCTGTGTCCTCAGCACAACACTTGTAACAGTCACCCAGCTGAAAATGCCACAAAATTACAGTTTTTCAGGACAACGGTTCTTGCACAAGAGCCCCAAATGAGCACCTTGCACTGGACAGGGATATATTTAAGTCATGCTGCAGGAGGCTCGTGTTGGAGGCAGCCTCTCCAAACCACTTCCAGCAGGGAGAGGGGCTGTGTGTCCTGATCTGGAGCAGACAGAGCAGCAGGAACAACAGATCTTTCCAAGGAGTCGCTTGGAATGGGAGATAAAATTAGCCAGTGTTAAGAGGGGCATCTGCCAGGTTTGGGGATATTCCTTATACACCGAGCTGGTCCCACCAGTTGCTGGAAAAAATACCACAACAGAAAGCAACCAAAACCTCCTAGAACTGGCTCTATCTGTGCTGAGCTATTTTCTAGCAGAGCCAGTCTGGGAAGGGGCACTGAGTCCCTCCTGGAGGGCTGCACATCCCACCAGAGAGATGGACAGGGCACGGGGAGAGCCAGCCAGACTTTCCAGCAGAGCAAGGAATTCCCTTGGCTGCTGATGAAGCAAAGTGCCTCTCCCAGCTCTGCTGGTGGCCACTCTGGGCAGCCTGGGAGCCCTCCCAATTGTACCACACACGGTGCCATTCCCACCAGAGCTCTTCCCCATGGCAGGGGCAGGCAAAGCCCTTCATGGGAGCTCTGCAGTGGGGAGAGACTTGTGCTGACAGGGTTAAAGCCACAAGTTGGATTGGGTAAATGAAGGAAAACAATTTTCCTGTATGCTAAGCGAAGCAGATGAGATGCACTCAGCTTCTATTTAGGGCAGTGTCAAAATTAGCAGTGGGCCAGAGAAAAACATTGGCAATGTGGGAGCTGATCAGGGAGGGGAAAAACCCCTCTCACCTCCTGCCACGTGCTGATCCACTAATGGAGCCACAGCTCCAATGGACCCTCTGAGCCACCAACAGTTGAACCTCGGAAATCAAAGCCAGCTTGGGCTTGAACTGAGGGTGAACTGCATCTCTCACAGCTCTGCTATGTTGGGTTGTGTGACCCAAATTTCAGGGTAGAGGAGGAAAGCGGTTCATTCACACCGAGCCTCCCTCCCGCTTTTCCACGACTGCATGGAGTAAATCAGAGCAGTCCTGGATCCACGGGAGAAGTTCCAGCTTGCAGGAGCAGCCTGGCAGTGCATGAGCCCCCAGCTCAGGGCTGCCCCTCCACAGAGACCAGATCCCCCCATGGCACATCCTGCAGAGACCCTGCAATTCGGGGTGTCAGGATCCTGCTCCCAACGTGCCTGGCACAGGAAAGGATGCTCTGAATCAGTAGGAAGAGCAAGCAGAGCATGGAGGTGTGGGACGGGGCTGGCTGTGTGCCTGGCTACCTCCCAGTGGCACCCGAGGTGCAGGAGGTCGGTGCCCGTGGGCCATGTTAGGGCTGACAGGGCTGTGCCAGCCCGGAATGGCCCATGGGCAGCCCCAGGGCAGCACCTGCGGGCACCAGGCTCCCTCCAGCCAAACCCTGCCCCAGGCCTGAACCTCTCTAATTAAAATGCCCAAATATGACAAGGCACGGAGTGCTCTGCTCCTTCCCTGCCAGGCTGCTCCCAGCCCCGAGGCAGGAGCTGTGAGGGCAGATGGAGGTGCGATCACACCCTGGGGCTCGCCATCTGCTCCCGAGCTGCGCTCGCCCGGGGCTTGGCACAGCCAGGGTCAGGAGGCTTCCTGAGAGCCAGGGCATCCCCTCGTGGGGCTGAGCAACAGCCCTGCCACAGCACAGACACACAGCCACATCCCGAAATGGCTCCTGGGCACCAGCTTCGGTTTCCAGCCCCAAGACCACTTCTCACCTCATGGCCAGTGTCCCTGCCTGGCCTCATCCCCCGTCCTCTGCCTCCAGCACCTCAACTGCCCAAATTCTGCCGACTGTCGCCTTCCTGTAGCAGCCAGACACTGTCACAAAGAGTAAAACCAACCTCATCTGCACGGGGCAGAGGGACCCAGGGGCTGCTGGCACTGCAGAGATCACCCCAGGGCGGATTTGGCTGCAAACATGCTTGCCCTTGGCACAAGCACAGAGACACTCCCACCTCTGCCCACACAGGGACAAGGACAAGTGTGGAGCCTCTGTTCCTGCTCCCTGACCTCGGGCAGGACAGGGATGGCACCATCCCAAGCAGGTGGAGGTCCCACTCATGGGGATCAGAGCCTTGTTCACATTTTCTGAGCGTGGCTGGGAGCAGGACCCCCTCTCCTCACACAGGCCTCTGGAAGGCATCCAGGCTTTTGCACACATTCCCTTGCTGCTGGAGGAACAGGCTGTTTAACCTGCCTGGGTGGATTCAGGATGTGTAAAACCACAGCTGAGGTGTTGGAAAGGCAGCAAAAAGCAGCTACAGAGTGACAGGCGCCTGCTCTGCCACTGTTTCCCTGCAGGCTGGGACCACCAGCTCCTCAGGAGCCCCAAGTCCCAGGCTAAGGTCACTGCACCCCGTGGAGGAGCACAATGTCACCCATTTTCCTCTCTGATAAACTCTCACACCAAACAAAACCTGTCACAGTTTTGGGCTGAGAAGGTCCTGGGCTGCCCAGCTCTGCCCCAGAGGTGCAGCACACGGAGCAGCATCTCCTGGGGAAATCCCTCAGTCTGGCCACTCCAGATGTGCAGCTGAGGCTGAGGCTGAAGCGATCCCAGGCGAGGCAAAACAAAGTCAGAACTGACTCCTGTGCCTCAACCCCCTTTGCCATTTTCACTCGGATTCAGGAAAGCCATTAAACAAAGGCAGAAAGCCTCACTGCAAGAACTAAACCACTCCAGCTCCCAACACCTGAAGCCACAGCCCACAGATGCCCTGCAGAGCTTCCACCTTGGACCCGCTGCCCACCCGGGACTGTGCAGAGAACCTTTTTCTGACACATTCCCACTGCTCTATCCTGGGATCAGCACCCTGTCCTAAACTCTCTGTGGCACCTGAGCAACCCAGACCACCCTTCAGCCCCAGCTGTTCCCCCCACCACACCAACATCTGCTGCCAGAGATCCCCTCAACCCAACGCTCTGGTGGTGGCTTCTCCCACAGCTTCCTGCTGCCCCCACAGCAGCTTGGGATGCAGCTCTTCCCACACCGCTGCTGAGCCCCACCAAAGCCTGTCAGATCTGCTCTGGGACAGGGCCCCAGAGGTCCCCAAGCACCACAGCAGGTATTTCTGTGCTGGCCAAGTCATGGCACATCCCTCAGTTATTCCATGGTCACCCCAACACAGGTGAAACGTCCCCTTCGAAGGGAGCTTCACCCACCAAATCAAACTGCAGACACTCGTGAGCCACCCAAAGAGGCAAACCTTGTCCCTGTGTCAGAGCAGCTTCTCTCACAGCTGGTGTCCCCAGAGCACTGACCTGCCTTTGGTTCCCCTCCTCTCCTCCAGGCTCAGCTTCTTGCAGACCTGACCCGATGCAGGACGGAGCCGTCAGGCTCAAGGGCTGCTCACTCCGGCTTTGTCCAGCCCTCCCAGGGGACAGCAGGTTGGGACCTGCAGGCAGGACCCAGTGGTGGATGGACCCTGAAGGGCCTGGTACAGCAGATCCAGCTTGGGAGCTGCTGCCTGAAGGTGTCTGGTGAGTGCCCAGGTCTGGGATGAGCGAGGACGGTGGCGGGTTCAGGGATAACACAGCAGCTCTCAGTGTCACCCCCTCAGAGCGCGCTGCCTCGGCATTTAAATGCATCCAGAACAATTCCACCTTATTTCAGGGAGGACACAACCTCGAGATGAAGTGACCTGACCAGGTCCCACAGTGACAGAGCTGGGACAGGACCCAGCAACCAGTCCCTAGGACCAAGTTCTCCCCTGTGGACAGTCCTTGGAAATCTGTGCCCTTGTCTGAGCGGGCTCTTATCTGCCCTGGGCTTGGCAATTATCCATTCCCACACATCCGTGCCCACGTGCCCTGCCCTATCTGCCTCTCCCTCTGTGAACCAGACATGTCACCGCTCCTTACCTCTGCTCTTTTCAAGGCAGCCGACCTCAAAATCTCCAGGCAGGAGTGGAGCTGGTGCTGCTGGTGACCACCAGTGCCGGGAACACCTTATCCAGGGCTGTCTGTCAGTCCCCTGCACGCAGCTTTTCTTTATCCTGCACCACCCCACACCTCACCATGGAGAACTCACCGTGTGGGCTGCACCTCTGGCACGGCCACAACCTCAAACCCCAAAAACATCAGGCACTGAACTTCCCCACCTCACCTGGAGAAATGCACCGAGGGAGAGGTTTGCAGAGAGGCAAGCGGGGGTGGAGGAGAGGAGTGGAAGGAAATCCCTGGCTGAAATCCACAGCCTGTTTTACCAGGAGGTGAAAAGCCTGGAGAATCGTCCCTGGGCTCCGGAGCGGGGCTGTCCCTGTCCCCAGCCACCAGCTCCTAGGCTGGAGTCTCCACTTCTCGTCAGCTTCAGAGGCAGCAGAGCTGTAAAACTCGCCCGGTCTTTGCTGAAGACACCACTTCCCTTTCCGTGCCAATCCTCGGGCGCTGCTGCCGCGCTCCCCCCGTGAGGCAGAGCTGGTGACAGACACCCCGTGTCCCCCTGTGAGCACGGCCGGGCTCAGGGACCCACCCTCGGCACGCTCTGCTCTGAGACACGGCACACCCGGAGCAGCCCGAGCACCGCTGCAGCTGCGAAAATATTAATAATAAAAAGTTCACACCGGAGCTACCTGAAAACTTTAAACCCCCGAGCACACACGGCACATCCCGGCCTGAGTGAATCCTCTGCGTCTCCGTATCCACCTCCTCCTCCTGCTCCTCCCGATCCAGCCTCTCATTTCAGAGAAAGAAGGAAACACAAACAAACCCCGAGTTTCCCTCACTGACCTCAGCAGCCAGCTCTTCCCCGGCTCCGGCTCTCACATGTCCGCGGGCAGGAGCGCTGCCGGCGCTGGATGCTCCGGCTGCCCGAGGCTCTCCCAGCCCCGCCGAGCGGGATTTGCGCGGAGCGGGGTTTGTGCGGAGCGATTCGAAGAACGTCGCCGGCTCCAGTGACCCGCTGGGTGCGAGCTGAGGCTTAAAGCGACAGCCCCGCTGCCACCTCCTCCCGGAGCCACTCCGTGCCCTGGCACGGTGTGGGGGGGGGCTCAGGAGAAGGCTCTTCTCTCCCCTCACCTCGCTGCCACGATCCTCCTGTTATTAGATGATGCTCTTAAACACACAGTGCAGCTACGTGAATATTTAGCTTTCCTTCCACCTCCTCACCTCCCACCCGCCACACTCACTTTACCTTAAAAATAGATTGGGATCGATTCTCCCGAACTACATCTGCAAACACGCTCGGCTCCGCAGGCACAGGCACCGCGGCAGCAAACGCTCTGTGCACACACAGACACAATCTGAGCGCTTGGATTTCAAGCACCAAAATACTGAAGGACCATTTTTAGCTCCTGATAGTCCTCCTGCTCCTCGTATTATTAGATATGTGCGGTTTTTTTGTCTTACTGCAAGAGCCGAGGCTGCTCAGCCATAAGCATCTCTTGATTTAAATGTAACACTGCTCGACAGAGGGAAATTTCTAATTGCAACAGGGTTTTAAACAGGGAAAGATGGAAATGCCACGCAGCAGCCAAAGAGCTGTTCTTACCTCATATTTGTGAAATGGGAATTTCTGACAGTGAAATGGGGCACTGGGAAAAGAAGTACTTTTCCAAAGGGGCAAAATGGGGACAGAGCCCCTCTGGCACTCTCGGCTCCCTGTCCACACTTGTCCTTCATTCTCATTTTTCACTATAAAAGTAGGAATTTGCTTTAACCTGAACAAAAATGCAGCTTTGGGGAACTGCCCATGCTATTCCACACCAGTAAATTCATTTCCAGGAGTCACACAGTAATTTCCAGAGAAAGATGGAAACTGTGTGGGACCTGAGACCAGGACTCCTGGCTCGGTACCTGGCCCCAGCTGAAGAGGGAAAGAAGGGTTGAGGGAGGGCAGGGCAGAGCCACAGCTCCTGGGAGCTCAGTGCTGGTGCTGCAGCCCTTTTCCCACTGGGGCTGAGATCAGGGGATCCATGGACAGAGGAGAACAAGAGGGGAATGAACCAGGAGTGGGGCTCTGCCCCTGATCTGAAGAGCTGAGTCGCCTTGAGAGAGCTCTGAAAGGGGCAATCTGCAGCTGGTATGAGGGGGAAATACAGAAAATGGGTATAACAGAGGGGCAGAGCCCACACACACGAGGTCGGTGCTTGGAACAACATGAGGAAATGACATTTTCCCTCTGAGTTTAGGATGCAGCAAAGGAGAATGAGTGAGACATCTGTGATCTGCAGAGACACCACCTACAACGTCAGGATGGAGCTCAGGGAGCTGAGCGTGGCCTGGGCACACGTGTGCCCTGCACTGTGCTGTGCCCAGCCCCTGGCACAGCCCATCCACACCCTGCCCAGGCCCAGGACGTGCACACGCTTCCCTTGGAGCATGAAATTATCACCCTCACTTGGACTGTTTTCAAAGATTTTTTTCCCTTTAAACAACTCGCCCACTCATCCCTATAAACGCCGGTGCTAAAAGCTGGTTCTGTTGTTAAGATTTCAAATAACTCGGGTTTTATTGTTCCAAACAAAATCAAAATAACTCACCCACGCTCCCTCCTTCCGTAACAGAGTCAGTGCTGACCTGTTGGGACCGTGCCCTGCTGCCACACACGGCTCAGACCCAGGCCTGTGGCTCAGCAGCAGGTGACAATATCATTTCTGATTGCATTTGGAGGGAGCCTCGAGGGTGTCTGGCTCAAGTGTTACTGACACCTCTGCTGCTTGCAGTGCTGATCTGACTGTCTGGAAGCCACTGCCACCGTGACCAAATTGGGCCACTTTGTGCCACAACCACATTAATACTGGATTTACACTTTTTCCTCAGCTACACAACAACCTGTCCTGAAATCACAGGTCAGTCCAGCCCTCACTGCTGAGACCAGTGGGAATTACTTCTGGTTTCTCTTCTGTGTATTCCAACAGTCCTCTGTAGTTAATGTAGCAACTTTTCCACGTGGATTTTGACAGCTTTTACCATGCCAGGCTGGGTTTCCCTGTCACTATTTAACAGAAACACACCAGCCTGGATTTAGCAGCTGGAGCTTGTTTTACTGACCGAGGACACAAGGTAGAAGCATTCTCACTGCAGGTCAGTCTCTGCAGTCTGTGCAGAAGATGAGTGGCTCTAGAGGTCAATCTGGCCCATCAAAAACCTGGAGGATCCCTTAAACACCAAAACTGGGAGTGAACCTGAGCTACTGCTTGAAACAACTCAGGCTGGAGGTGGATGACAACCAGCAGTGAGTTTTTGGGGTGTAGCTCTCACCCAGGGCTGTGGTACCTGGCTGTGCACACCAACACACACCCAAGCAGTGAAACACGGGGTTTGGGCTACAACTCATTGCAGTGATTTACTCTGCACTTGGAGAGGGGTGGAACCAGGACCAAGCTCAGCCGTGGAGTCTCAGCTGAGCAGCACTAATTTGCTAAACTGAAATAACTCCAGTGCTTGAAAGGGTATAACCCATATTCCTGATTAATTAGCACAAGGTTAATATGTAGAGCACTTTCTCTATCCACCTCCCCACTCCAAGCCCCATGGAACAGGGCAGGTGAGCTCCTTTTTGGTGATGGAGACAATGCTCCAGCTGCAGATGCCCTGCTCCCCACATCCCCTGCACTCCCTGCACCTCACACTGGAACCTCCTGACAGTTTGCTTTGAAAACGCTTTGCAAAAAAAGCCCGTCTCTGGATTGCCAAAACTGTGCTGCTTTCTCAAATCAGACTTTTATTTAGACACCTACTTGCTCTGAGCACAGCGATGTTTTAAGAAGGAACTGAGCAGAAGCAGCACCTTCCCCAGGGGTGATGGGGATGGGGGAAGTTGGTCGTGGAGCTGTGCACACCCATCCACATCAGCACCCATAACACATCCAGCCTGCACATAAACACCCCTGGCTCAGCAAACGCCCAGATCTTAATTATTATTTACTCACACCCCAGTAATGCCTGAAGGCCGCGTTCGAGATCAAGGCCTTGTTGTGCAAGGCACCCCACAAAACACGAAATCCTGGCCCTGCTGGGGCAGGGAGGGTTCCTGGGGCTGGTACCTGTGGGTTTGCCACTGCAGCGATGGTCAGACACAGCCCTGCTCGGAAGAGTTGAAACAGGCAAGACAAAAATCACATGCAAAGGCAAGGAGCAGCTTCTCCTATCAGCCAAAAGCATCTCCTGCTCTGGTACCTGCTGCTGCACAGGGCAGGATGAAACTACACCCTCTTTGGGGTTTGCTCCACATGACAGTGCCCAGAGATCACTGGGATTCAAGTGGCTTTAGATACAGGCAAAGAATCCTGCTGGGACTTTCCTGTAGGTCCCAGGGGAGGGGCACCTCCTGCAGCCAGGCACAGCAGTGCCTCTCTCTGCTGGCTCTCCAGACAGGGCTGCATCGACTGCTCACTGCAGGCAACTGGAACCTCCCCTGGGGCACAGACAGCACGATCCAGGATGGAAAAGTTGGATCCATGGGATGGTTTGGAGCCCTGCTCTAATTGCACATCACCCTAAGGGAGCCTCTCCAGCCGTCCCTGCACACGGAGCACTTCACTGGGCTCAGCTCTGCCAGGGCTTCTGGGGCCACACACACAGGGAATGGGAAAGAGCCGGGGGCTCTGAAAAACCATTATTTGGGCTTTTTTAGATTAATTGGTGTTAACTGCCTTGGGAGGCTTAAAAATAGCACTGCTAATGGGAAACGTGGATGCTGAAGGTGAGGTGTGAGCAGAGGCCACGTTAACCTGCCACAGGCTGTGCCCAGCCTGCAGCCAGTGCCAAAACCAGGGACACCTTCTGTCCAGCTGTCCAGGGACACCTTCTGTCCAGCTGGGAATTGCTGCCTGCACCTCTAACCCTGCTGCCTTCACCCTCATTTGGGGACAGGGGGAACCCTCCTGCTGCCACGGCAGGTTTTGTCAGGAGAGCTCCAAGAAACAGCCCTTGAAGCTTCCTGTGATTTATGGATTCCCATCCTTCTCCTGCAGCCATGGAAGATCCTCAGCCAGCTCCCAGGGAGCCTCAGTTCCCTGCACCCTAAGTACAGCTGCAAGGACAGCTCAGAGAGACCCCAAAGCCTCTGCTCACCCCAAGGCCACCCTAAATCCAGAGGAGAGGATTGCATTGATGGGACGGTGTCTATCCAAAAGCAGTGGGTTAAGGAACAACCTGTCCCCTGAGGAGGTCACTGCCTGTCACTGCCTCCTTGAACCTTTCTCCCTGACCACAAACTCCAGGGATGGAGCTGCCTGGTGCCAGTGAAGGCAGCAGGGTGGCCTCTGGGCAGGATGCCCCAGTGGCTGCTCTCTGGGGGTGATTTGGCCTTCCCAAAGCTGGGCAATAACAGACAAAACCTAAACTTGCCCCAAGGCTGTGCTGTGTTTATGTCCTCTGGGGGAGCCTCCAGCTCTGCCCAGCAGCTGCAAACAGCTTATCAAAGATAAGGCTCAGACAAAACTGGTCTGGTTATAGAGCTCTGTCCTTCAGTGAAACCCAGAAAACATCGTATTAGCATGCATTTCCTGGTTTAAATATCATTTGCATAAAGAGAAACACAAGTTATTGGTACAGAAAGGATTCTCTGTGCAGCCCCAGCAAGCACAGCCAGACCATGATCCCTTCCCAGCACAGGGACCTGCTGGATCCATCCCTGCCAGACCCCAGCAGCCACAGCTGGGAGCTCGGGGATGGTTGTGCAAGAAAATCAAACACAGCCCCGAGTCACCAGAGGCCCCCCTGTCATCTGGTGCCACCCCAGCTCCAGGGATTTAAGCCCAGTTAGGCTGATTTACATCCAAAGAGAACCTGGGCTATGATATTTTTTAAGCTCTTCTGCCATGTGAAGTTTAATAAATGCCAGAGGCCAGAACTGTGAAGGTACAAAGTGCCCCAGGCACGGCAGAGACCCGAGAAAGGAATGAAAAGCTCCAGATTTTGAGAGAAATCAGACATTTGGAGGTTTATCGCTCTGGGTTTGGCTTCAATTCATCCTTTTTTTCCAGTGCTGTTCTCTTTAAAGTGACAGTTTCTAGGAAATGGTGAGTGTAACATCTCTTTTACTGTCTCATCCCACTTGATGGCTGACAGTTTGCTGGGAGAAAAGGTTGTGCAAGGAGGAAAGCAGACCTCAATTACGGCTTCAAAGTGCCAATAACTGCAAACTCAGTTACAATGACTCAAGGGGAAAAGAATGGATTTGGGGAGCTTTGGTTTGTCACCTCCAGCCTGGGTCACAGACCTTCAGACCTCCAACATAAGTCTGCTGGGTGACCTTGGACAAGCAGCTCAGTTTTTACCTCCTTCCTAGAGCAGATTCCTCTGGTAAGAGGCTCTTTTACAGTTTTCTATCTCCAGATCTGACCTCCACACGTAGCCAGTTAAGGATGGAATATGGAGCCTTTCCTGCATTCCCCTGATCTTCATCCTGAGGGATCTGAGAAATACCCAGACCCTGGGTGTCCTTGGTGTCAGCCCTGCAGATTCCAGGGCTGGGACACCCTCCTGCACATGGCACAGCCCGTGGGTTCCTTTCCCTGCGTGGGGCTGATGCACAGGCACGGGCTTGTAAAAAATCCTGCCTCCCATCTCCCTTCCACACGGCACAGCTTTGATCCACAGCCTGACCTCAGCCTGGGAGGAGGGAAAACAAGGGAAAACACAGAAAGAGGGTGTGCAAGCAACAGAAATATCCCAAAGACAGGGAGACTGGGGTCACTGATCCCTGCAGCCTGTACAGACACTGCCCTGCCAACACCAGCCCTGTTCCAGGGAGCACATGGAAGTTTCGTGCCTTCTCAGGAAGGGTCATTCCTGGGTTCAATCCCTTGGATCTGCCCCTCAGGAAGGGTCATTCCCAAGTTCAATTCCCCCAGGCACGACACTTGCCTGCAGCAGAGCCAGCTCTGCCCAGCTCTGCCCTGCCTCCCTCTCACTCACACAGGCTCATTGGATAATTACAGAGAAAACCAAGGCAAATCCCAATTTTAGTGCCATTATAAAACAGAGAGGGGGAATTCATTACCTGGCAGCTGTTAATATTCAAGGAAGAAACTGATAATTTGCCTCTGAGGCAACGAATGCAGCAAAGGCAGCACAAGCCAGAAAATGCTGCTGCCTCCCCCCACCTTCTCCGTGCAGCCACTTTTTGCAGAGGTTTTCTATCCCCACATTAATTTCCCTGCCTCCCATGCCAGCACCAAAGTCCCAGTGAAGAATTACTGTCAGGGCTCTGCAGAACTCCTGAGAACCTTGGCTCTGGCTCTGCTGCACCTCCAGATTTGGGAGAGCAGTTCTCACACCTCTCCTGGCTTGTGCAGCATCAGGGCAACCTGAGCCAGGGAACAGGAGCTCAAGAAGGACCCTACAGCTCAACAAAGGGACTCAGAGAGAAAAGACAGGTCAGACAATTTAAGATGACTCTGGGGAGACAACCAGATCCCTGACTGCTTCTCCTGACAGCCCAAATCCCTGGAAGAGCCTCCCCATACCTGTCAGGCTCGAGCTCTCCAGGTTTTCCTGCACATCCTGCCTCCAGCTAGGAAGCAGCACAGCCCCTCCCTGCCCCGAGCACTTTGGAAGGTCCCAGCAGCTGAACAGGAAGATAAAGCACTCCAAGAACAAGCCACGGCTCCGTGTTTACCTGCTCACTTCCAAGAGGACTGACACCACCACAGCAGCCTCCAGGTGTCATAGGAACAGTCTTAAATTTAGCAGCAGCTGCCTTTCCTCTCTCCCTGGCTCTGGCTTCTCCCTTCCTCTCCACTCCCCGGCTCTCAGAGCACGTTTACACCAGAAAGTCTGACCAGCACTAATGGCATAATTATACCCCTGCAACTGAGCAAACGTGGAGGCTGTGGGATAAAGGAGGGTGTGATTTGCACTGCCCTTGTGTTGTGGGATTCACACAGCAGGGAGACGAAGCAGGGACCAACACAATGTTAAAAGAGAGGGGAGATGCACAGGCACCACAGAGCAGCAAAGGCTGCCCGGTGTAAACCCCACGTTGCAGCTCCTGAGGGAATTGAGGAAATGTCAATCTCCTCTCAAACAAGACAAGGCAACCAGGGAAATGATGTTGTGGGGCCAGAAGCCCTCGAGGCTGACACATCCTCGCACCCCAGCATCCATCCAGCCCATCCTGCAGCTCCCAGTGAAGTCCCAGGGGATGGATGGGGACACCTGACAGCCAAGAGCTGCCTGGACAACCCTGATTCAGCAGGGACTGGCAGGATCCTCCAGCTCTGCTCCCTGCCATCGCCCCCAGGGCTGACCCTCAGAGGGTCAGCCACAAGCATCCTGCAACCCAACAATCCCCCAGTAACTCCTGAGACATGAAACCATCAGAAGAACTCTGGCAACCTGCCTCTGGGGCGGGGAAGTGTGACCTACAAAAAATTCCCTTCTTTTATGGTTGCTTCTCACTGTAATCATAAAAAAGGCCTTATAAAAACATTTGTCCCAGGGAATGTTTGGCGATGCAGAGTGCTTGAAAATTGTTCAGTGTCTAAATACATCAGCAACCCATCCCTGCAAGTTGTCACTGCAATCAAACACAGCTCCTCTTTCCCTTGACTATAAATGGGCTTGGCTGAGGACAGGGTGGGGGACAGGTCTGGAGAGTGAGGAATCACTCCCTGGGGAGAGCCCAGAGGATCAGGACCATTTCCAGAGCACAGATCCAGAGAGGAGTGGGTTTGATCCTTACCTTGCTCTGTGGGTTTTGCTCCAGCTGTTGGACCTAGACACCATAAAGGGTTTTAGCCCTTGAATCCTGGCTCATGCTCAGTCCCATCGACCTCAAAGACTTCAGCTCAGTGCTGATCTCAAACGCAGAATTGGGGCAGGTCCCCAGGAAGTCCCTTCTGGAATACACAGCCCCTTTCTTCCATGGACCCTCTCCTTTTTGCACAGAGGAGGGTGAGGAACAATCTCTGGTATTTTTGAAGTATTAGAAAAATCCCATCCTTCCAGTAACCTTCTAATAACCCCCTAAAACACATCTGCTACCAAGTCAATCCCGAGCTGGAGCGTTCTGACCTTCACCACAGTGGAGAGAGGGGTTAAATTTATGAGCAAGCCTTTGATGTCTGCAAGTTTCATGTAGTACAAAACCTCTGCTTTGATGTTCCTTCTAAAAGAGAGGAAACTCAGAAGGTGTGCACTGCACGAGTCCCAGGGAGGGACTTGGATCTGGCTGCCCACAACTGCAGGCACAGGGACCGAGCTCTAACACAGCCACTTCTGCTCAGGGCTCTGCTGCAACTGAGCAAAAACGTGGCCAGAAGCATCTCACCCTCACCAGCTTCTCCCAGACCAAACCCACCTTTGCTGTGGAGAGCCAGGCACTCACAGCCCCGAGTGTTCCCACGGGAGCTGCACACCTGGGCTCACAGGGGACCCTGTCCTTGCTCATCCCCAGACCTTGGCAGGGCTGCTCCTTCTCCTCCCAGCGACCACCAGCCACAGCTGGGAAATTCCCCCACTTCAGGGGCCCTGGGAAGGGTAAGGAAGCCCCTCTCTGCCCCAGCAGGGTCAGGAGCCTCCTGCATGAGCATCATGTTAACACCAGCCTCTTGCACAGCAGTGGCAGGAAGGTTTGAGGCACAGGGGGGACCTGCCACGCTCTCCTACCTTCCGCAGCACCTGGGCCATGGCTTCTCCCATCCATCCCAGCATCCCCACGGCTTTTCCACAGGCTGAGCCCTCCTCTCAGGGCCCGACAGAGCTGCCAGAAGGGACAGGCTCCTCTCCATCCCCTGCTCACTTCACTTTTCCCTGCCTCTCCTCCCCTCCGCCCGCCTCCTCCCATGGGGAGTTTCCCAGCAGCTCGGTAATTAGCAGCATCATCACCAATGCTAATAACAACCACCACGGCTCCTGCCATGCACAGCTCAAACAACTTTACAGCCATCATCACGCCTCTGTAACCTCCCCGGGGGAGGCAGGCAAGCAGCATTACCCCATCACACGATGGGGAAGAGGGAGGTAAACAACAGGCAGGGGATGGGTGGCGGATGCAGGAGCTCTGACTCAGGCACCTCACCCCCAGGACCTCCCCATCCCGGGACCTGCCCGGCTGCAGAAGCCCCTTGGGATGGAGGTCAGGGGCTGTGCTGACAGCAGGACTCAGCCAGAGGTTGCATCACTGGACCTGGGGGTCCTGGGATGAGTTTTTTCCCTGCACACAGCCTGGGTTCTCCTCTGCCATGGGAGAGCAGAGATTGTGGCACCCCAGAAAAGCACCACAGATCAACCTTTAGAGCTCACCTCTAACTAAGGACTCATGGTTTACCAATGGATTAAAGGGAATTTTTGCTTTTTCTCTCACAAAATGAGGAGTCTGGGGGAGTTGTTGTCCAAACAGCCTGACCAGGAAAAGCTTCTCTCCCATTTGGGTGGGGTTTGCTACCTTTGAGATTACAAAGGCTCCCATGGATGGAATTGCAGCTTTTCAACTCCCCTGCAACAGCAGAACACAGTGGGGCTGCTTTACTCTTGGCAAAACCCACAGGACAAGGTTGACTTTAAACATTCTGAGCTCTGGCCCGTGCTGCAGTGAGCCTGGCAAAGCCATCAGCTGTGAGCACCACCCCAGCACAACTCCCCTGAAGTGACCCCACCGTGTCCCCCACGGCCACCACGGAGCCCTCTGGCCACTCCCCAAACCCCACGGGAGCTGCCAAGAGGTCACCAGTGGTTGGCAAAGCCCCACGGGGCCTTTTTTTAGACACAGCCCATGGATCCACAGCTACGCTCCTAAGGAATGCTGTTCCCAGCTCTTGATGGAGCGTGGCTTTTGTTTGGTCTCTGGCTGAATGTCTGAGTTAAAAATACAAGGCTATTTCTGGCAGAAGTGGTTTTTTTCTGCTTTTGTATTGCCTTGTGTGCCCCCATGCTGCTGTCTCCTCTCTGGCTCAGATGAGCTTTGTTTTCCCTCTCAATGATCATGTTTGCACCGGTGAGCTGTAGGAAATGTTTTTCCCAGCAGACCATTTCCACGAGCACTGTTGGGAGTGAAGAATGAGCTCAGAGAAGTCTAATAAAAAAAAACAACCCCTCAGTTGGTGTAAAAATTCAGTCTCCAGTGACCAGAGAACTGAAAATCAGGAATGTCTGTGGTAAAAAAGGGATGTGTCCACACATTCATGCACACAGGTACAGCAGGATCTGTTCTCCCCATGAGCCACAGATGAGGAACAAAGGATTCAGAGCTAGAAACACCTTCAAGCATCCTCACTCCACAGCCAGGCTTCATCCCAAGCTCTGCAGCTCCGACTCTTTCTTACCCAGCATGAAAATATTTAATTTCGCTTTTCTTAAATGCCAAGGAAAAAAAAAAAAAATAGGCCTATCTTTTCTGGCTTGGATTGATTCCATCTGGAATCACTGCACGATCACAGAACTGTGATAGTGTGTTAGAGACTCAGTGTAAAGCAAAAACCTAAATACTTCCAAGCACCCATGAGATCATTGATCTTTCCCGTTACGCTTCGTCTCTCCTGGCAACAAGCTGAGGATCTGGGGCTTCTCACTTGCGATCACTGAGTTCAAACACCTCCAAGCCCCCTCCCACGAGCCAGAAACGTGCCATCGTTGTGGGTGTGAGCCCTGTTTCCAGGACTGGGAACAAACCCAGCACAGCTGCAGGAAAGCTCGCCAGTATTTGTGTTTGCCACGTGTCACAACAAACATCAACACAAGCGGAAGGGAACGGCCCCAAACCAGCAGAAATGTCAGGTTAAACACAGCAAAAGGCACCTGGGGAGCTTCCCAGGACATGGATCTTCACCATCCTCCAGGGAGCCAAGCACAGACTGATCAGAGCTCCCCAGCACAGGACCAGTAACCTGGAAATCACCGACATCAGGGCCAGCTCCTGCTCTTGAGGAAATGAGCTCCAGCTGTGCTGCTTGCAAAGAAAAGCTCCTGGATGATGATTTCTACCATCTCTGATGAATCCTAAGAGCCTACTCTGCACACTGACCATCAGTGTGATCAGAACATGAGGTGGAACATCTACATTTGGCAAAGGTAACCAGCACTTCTGGTTGCTCATCAAAGAGCTGGGAAGGGCTCTGGTTTTTGAAGGCACCAATCCCACTCCTCATGAACGTGATCAAATCAGCTCCACAAAGCACCCAAACTGCTGTGCTTTTCTGGAATTCAAAGCATCGCTCCTGACAATCTTAAACTCAGCCAAGTTCAGCTCCAGACTCCTGTCCTTCAGAGAAGGTTATAAACATCACCCCTAATGGCAAATCCCTCACAGACCAGTTTGTGATGGAGACTGGTACCACTGCTCTGCTGAAAGGACAGTGATGCTGAGGCTCAAAGAAGCAAAAGGGTTTGCCCACAGCTGCCCCCAGAGCCAACAAACAGAGCAGAGCTACAAACAGATTCTGTTTTCAAGCCCAAAAGCCCCACTGCCACCCCCACACCAGGCTGGAAATGAGGTAAAAACAAACATGAGGAACTCCCAGATCAGCACTGCAGATAAAAATCATCTTCCTACCGACTGTGGCACCTGGACTCGGACTTCCCCAGCATCCAGAGGGGAGGCACTCGATCCCTGGGATCTCCTCTCTGAGCTGGATTGGTGCTCCCGGTATTTCTTTGTTCTCACAGGTAACGACAAGAATTCCTTTCCTGAGATCTTCAGCTCTCCCACGTGGTGACTGTCCCCGTTCTGGTCCTTGGGAAAGCAGAAAACAGTCACTGCAGCAATTGCCTGTCTCAGGTGTTTGTGGAGCTCTGTTGGCTCCTACCCACAGAGCAGGTGAGGCACAGGAGCACAGTTAATGTGGGGTTTGTGCTCAGTGCTCCCACAGACACAGAAATGCAGGATTGTCACCCCAGGTGTGGGGAAAGGGAGGTGACAGAGAATCCAAACAGGAATAGTGAGAACAAGGAAGGAGAGATTCATTTCCCTGCATGCTGTTGAAGGCACCAGTGCAGCCAGGCCAGTGCCCACATCTTAAAAAGGGCCACCTGAATATAAATCAGAACTAGAAAGTGCCTTGCTTGGAGCCCTTGAACTGCTCAGTGCACGACAACAGGAGAGATGATTCAATTACAGCACGTAAGCACCTTCAGGGTGAAACCCAGCATGTGAGAAAGAGGTTTTAGTCTGGTACACAAAGGAATAAACAAGAGGCTGGGAGATAAAACCAGAGGAGCTCAGATGAAGGAGTAAGAGGCTGGAGAGAGCAGGATGAGCAGGCAGCAGCATTCCTGCAGTCTGCTGGAGCTTCAGAACCAAGGTGGGCATTCCCTGTGCCCCAGCACAGAGCTCTGTGCAGAGGCACTGGGCAGGAGCTCCTGTGTGTAACAGGGGGGCTTTGCTGGCTTTGAAGGTGTTTCTGGCAGAGACAGCACCGAGAGGATGCTGGAGAGATCACAGTTCACTCCATGGATTTACTCCTTACAACCTCCTCACTCCCACCACAGCCCAAAGCAAAGGAGCCTCTCCCAGGGCTGTAACCACCAGCTCCTGTGAGCCACAGTGGGACAGAGAAGGAATTGCATCCAGAGCACTCTCTGAAGGGGAGGTGAACTCACACCCCTCAAGAACCACTGCAGGGGGAACAGAAGTGCTCACACCTGACCCCACAGCTCCTGCTTGCTCCATCCTCTCCATGAAACCCCTGAAATCCAGAACCTTGCCTGAACTATTGAGCTGTGCTCAGCTTTTACAGCAAAGAGCAGGAAGCCAACAGCATTAGCAGCAAGTCACACATCAGCAAAGCCCCTGGCCAGCCCTTGGGGCTGTGCTGCTCCAAAAAGGACACACGAGCCAATGTCCCCTGACCTTGGGCACTGCTGTCCCTGCCATTGACACCCCATGATGGAGTCACGTTGGTGAGAGCAGGCAGGAGCCAAAATAGCCAAGGGGCAGTGGGAGAATTGATAAAAATACATCAGGACATTCGGAATTTATTTTCCAAAGAGAGTTAATTCAGGGAGGAGTTTTTGCCTGGCCTTCCCAGTATTTACTGGGATTTTTAGGCACCTAAATGGTCTCTCAAGCCTGAGGTTGTTTCCCATTGACCTTCTGCACCCACCTGCAGCTTGGGTGAGCTTTTTTTCCCTGTGACAGTTCTGTAAAGGAGAAATGTTCCCTGGGACACTGGAGAGAGCTGTGCCTGGAAAGCACTGGGAGAACAGGAATGATTTGTGCCAAAACCATTCCAAAAAGGCAGAAGAGCTGCAGGCCTGGCCACCTCCTCTGGGAACAGGCACGGCCGAGCCCCTCGGCAGCACCAGCAGGATTTTCTGAGAGGCTGCAATGATCCCTGTAGCTGGAAGGGCTCAGTGCCTCCCAGCTGCTGCAGGAACAGCCCTGGGGACACAGAGGAAACGCTGATCTGCTCGGATCTGACATTCCCAGAAGCAAAGCAATCCTTGGAGCCCCTGGAACAAACCCTGGAACAAACCCTCTGCCTCCTGCAATGCTCCTTCTCCTCTGTCTGCCCTCTCTGCCACTCCACCATGGTGACAAGGCACCAGGACCTGCCACAGCCCCACTCGGGGGCTAAACTGCTCACGATGATCCTTCCAATAAAGGGCTGCTTTTTCAAAAAAAAGCCCAGAAGTGGCTTTTCAGCTTTGAGTGTTAAGTGCCTTTTTAGTCAGACCAGCTGTTCCTCTCCTCCAAGCTCTCTAGAAACCCTCTTTGGTTAATCCCATTGACTCCAGTGATATCTGCTAATTGCATATTTCCCTGCAAATGAAGCCAGTCAACAACAAACCAATTGGGATCTGTGCACAGATTCCCACTGACAATCTCTGAGGCCAGACATCTCTGCTTACCTTTTCACAAGGGAACTTGAGGAGGTCCAAGCTGTCCATGCTGTTCCTCTGGAGTCTCTTTGGCCTGGCTCCTGCAAAATAGCACACTCACATCAGGGGGGTGTCACCAACAGCACAAATGTCACACAGAGAGAACCCAAACCAGGGCAGATCCTCTGCTCTGGTTCACTAAAAGTCAAAGGGATGGGATGTTGTAGCTGTGCTGGCCTTGAGATTTAAATGTGGGTTTTTTTCCTATTGTTTTGTGTCTTTTTAAAGCACTGTCACAGGGCTGTGTGAGGCTGTGGCTGTCGAGCCTCAGCCAGGTCACACCATGACCCTGATCTCAGACAAGGTCTCTGGAATCCAGGAGTTACAAACTTCACCCTAAACCACAGAAGTCATGGGACTGGCATTGAGAAAAATCATAACAAATAAGACAATTTAATGCATCTGGGGATTTGTTGCTTTATCATCATGTTTTTAACTGAAAGAATGTTTCTGGGACTCAACTTTGAGCTTTTCTCTACAGCCACAGAGGCTGGAAAACTAAGTGAAGGAGCAAATATTTTCTAACTATCACAGGCCCAGCCTTAAGGGGAGCAAAATCTTGCCTTGAACCTGACAGAGTAACCAAAACTTGGCAGGATTTATGATATTTATTTGAGATTTCATAAGATTTTGATGTTTGATTCCAACAACAACAGAGTGGGTGAAACACAGTTCAGCTGTGGCTCCTTGGTTTCCAAACCCTCTTTACCTCCATGGTCTCCCTTCAACCTGCCTCCAGCTGCTCTTGCCTTGCTTACAAACAGCCAGGATGTACAAAATGGCCCTGAGATGCTTTCACCACATCTGGGAAAGCTTCTGCCCTTCCCTGATCATTCCTGAAGGCTCACTTTAGCTGATCCCCGCTCCAGCAACACCACACGGGGCAGAGACCAAATCTCTCCACTCAAGGTCCTGTGACAGCTTCCAAGCTCGAGGGGAAATCCTGAGGGAGGAATGATGCCCACACTGAGCCCTGGGAACGGAAACCACGGAGCTTTGTGTGGTTCCTGCAGCAGCAAACTCCCCCAAACCCCACCATCCCCAGCTCCCACCAACCCAGCAGCACCAGTGCTCCTCACCCCTCCGAGCTCAGGGGGCAAACTTAACAGAGAGAAGGCACAAAATTCACAAATCCAGGCTGGCTGAAAGCAGAGCATGGGGATTAAATGGAAAAAGGCTCCAGGGATTCCTGCACCAGCACACAGCCAGCTCAGCCAGGGCTCCAGATGCCAGCACAGCTGTATCCAAACTGCACCAACTCCAAGGACAGCACCGCTTGGAAAAGCTCAGCTTCACAAGAAACAAGCTCAGATCAGCTGGGACCTCACCAAGGGTCATGAACACACATCACAGCTCGGTCATAAGTGACCTAAAGTTTGTGTCTGTGCCCCTCACCACCCTGAAGGGATTTACTGCTTGCAGCTGTAAAGACTCCAATCAGCTAAACATTTCTGCACATTTCTGCCTCTCTACTCCAGAAAGCACATTAGCACCAGCTTTGTTTTAAGGTGATTCATTACCAGGCTTTGAGTTCAGGGGACTGACATCAGGGCTGGAGGTGGAGAACAGACACTGATGTGAACACACAGGAGGGCGAGGAACACACGTCACGAGGAGCAGTCGGCGTTTCCACCAAACTCTACCCCTTCCACACAAAGCCAGGGGCCCACCTGGCAGCAGCTCACAACATTTACATTGGAAAAGGCCCCAAAGATCTCAAATCCAACCGATTCCCATCCTGTCAACCACACCAGAGCACTGAGTGCCACGTCCAATCATTCCTTGAACCCCTCCAGGGGGTGACCCCTCCTTGGGCAGCCCCATCTAATGCCCAACACCTCAATCCCTGAAGAAAATTCCTATTGCTCCACCACAGTCCCACCATCATCAGCATGGAGGAGGTGGCTGTGAGATGGGTGAAGGACTTTTGGGTGCTGCCACGTCGCTCAGGCAGGAGCTCAGCGAGGGGAAAGCAGCACTGGGTTGTTCCCAGTGGCTCCCAGTTACACCCTATGGACACTGCTAGAGCTGCTTGTGGCTTCCCTCAGAATAACCTACAGCAGCAAGGTGGGTCTGGAGTAAAAATCACCTAAAAACACCTGAGCAGAGGCACATTTGGGTTTCAGAGGCGAGGCCAGCCCCTGGAAGCGAGCGTGCGTCACGGCCCCGTTTAACAGCCACTTCCAGGAAAGCAAGAAAGCAGCAAAGTGTGCCCAGTTAGATAAACACACACCATTTCCAGCTGTCTAAAGAGTCATTAATTACACACCTCTGTCCTCAGGTGCTTTTGTGTGTTCCCAGAGCGCTGAACCTCTGGCCAGCAGCCATTAATCTCTGAGCTGAGAAAACCTGCCCGGTGCTAATTTAATAGACGCAGGCAGCTGAGCCTACCCCAGCAGAACAACTCGTCTTTTTCTCTTGTTCTGATGCTGGTGTCTGTCTGGGACTGTGTGGGGTTTACACACGGTTGAGCTGAGAGAGGAAGAAGTTCAGAGTTACAAACAAATTCATCCAACTCAGCTGTTTCTCCCAGAAATCCCACCCGGTGCTGGGGCCAAACACCATCCCCACTCACCAGCACTAAAACAAGCAGCAAGAAGAATTTAGAGGGTCCCTATTGCTCAGGGCTACCAGAAACTGGATCCACACCAGCAGCAACTCCCACCAGACGTGTGGGAGCTTCTCCCCTTCTCATCCCACATGTCCTCATCCACCTTCCAGGAGAGCAGAGCTTTCCATACTCACAAGTGTCCCACGACAGGAGTCCCACTAACTTTCTGTCTCCATTCCCTCAGACGGCTCCAGATGCAACTTTCAGCCTCCTCCAACTTCTTTTTCCCAGAAATACCTGCAGCACCACTCAATGCTCAGCCAAAGTTGAACTCTGCCTCCTTCTCCCCGGTGCTGATCCGCAGCAGCAGCAGCAGCCGAGGATGGGAAGGGTTGAGCAGCTGAAAACCCAGGTCTGTTCCTAGGGAAGACTTTTTTCCACTCTCTCTCCAGCATTTATTGGCATGTTTACCAAGCTTGCTGCAGAGTAACGGAAAACCTCAGGGGCCTTTCTAAATGCTCTCTCTGTCCTGGAGGTTTACTGAGGTCTCAAAGAGAGAAGCTAAAACCTTCTTGTGAACATCAGCTGAGCAACGCTCCTGACTGGCTGCATTCATGCCCTGTTTTCCTGGAGCTCCTGGGATGTTGCTCTTTTCACTGCTCAGGGGTGTTGTTCCTTTTTTAAATATTTTTTTTCAAAATCTCTTCCTCCTTCCCCCCCCCACCTAGGATCTCAACAGCACCACGAACCAAGGGGATTTTTAAAAAATTTGTTTTCAACTTCTTGCTTTTGCAGTTCGGTTGCTGAGGCGAGTTTAACGGTTTTCACGTTCTTGTATTTATTCTGCAGCCACGGAGAGCACAAGGAAGTTTTATCAAGGATGGTGATGGGATGATCTCACGGAAAGGAGCACCAGGGCAAGCTGGGCAGACAGTGCGGGCAGAGCTTTGCTCCCACATGGACAGGCTCCATCTCCAAGAGACTGCAGTTGACAAGATCGAGCTGAACATGTGTAGCAGCGACTCAGGGAGCCCTGGCAGGAGCTCTCATCAAGCTGACATGTGCTTTGATAACTCCCAGCTCTGCCCCCTCTCCCGCAGCTGCCGCCTCCCTCCCGCTTCGAGCCGGAGCAGCAGAGCAGGGCCCCCCCACCCCAGACAGAGCACCAGTTCTGTATTTGGAGCTGGGAACACGCTGTATCCCTCTGGGGGGCTGGGCCAGAGCAGGCAGAATTCAACCTGACAGGGGACTCCATGGAAGACCAACAGGGAAAGGTTGTGGAGCCAACATCAGCCCCCGCTGCCCGCAGCGCTCCCGGGCGAGCTGCAAACACAGCCCTCTGTTCCCCACAAAGCACAGGCTAGGCACCCCAAACAACACAATAAATGTGGCATCAGGGCTTGCTGTTTTCTCATGAAAAGGTCATTTCCCCCTGTACCTGCATTAACCGAGATGTTGGCTTGGCTTTTTGGGCGAGTTCTCGCAGCTCTGGCCAGCGCCTCCCCCCATCTGTACAGACCCCAACCTTGATTCTGCCAGACAACTCTAAATATTGCTCAGTGTAATTAAATCAGAGCAGCCAGCCAGTTGTTTGGGGTGGAATGCTGGTCTGGAAACCCTTCCCAGCTCCGAAGTGACAGCGGAGATACGGTCCAGCACTCCCAGTGCTCACGGAGCATCTCAAATCATACGCTGCTGACATCTAATCAGGGAAGCTCTGTCAGGCTCGTGCTCCATTATTACAGCAAAGCTCTTAAAGAGGAAAGGGGGAGGGGGAAAACAAGCACAGCAGCAGGAAAAGAACGAAGGAAAAAAAAAAAAGAAAAGCAGCCTCCAGTAGGACAAGCATCTCATTTAAGGCTTTAATTAGTCTTCAAACACATAATGGGTTCTGGCACTATAAATCCACTTGACCTCTATTATTGTCAGCACTCGCCTGATAAATGATGGCATTTGTTTTCCCAGTTGCTACTGGGGTAGAACAATACTTTTCTCTAAACAGAGAAAGCAAATAATATCAGTTATTTACGATGAGTGGGCCATAAAACGCTGGTGCCAAGCTGTTGTGTGCCCATCCATGGGAAGGACCATCTGCTTACCCCGGTCCTGCAGGCAGGAAAGGACCAGGGAATCCCAACAGCTCTGGGTCCTTCTGTGTCTGAGGATACAGAACTGGGAGCCACAAGGACAAGGAGTGATCCCTGTTCTGCTGGGAGGACTGGGCTCCAGCACTGAGCTGTACCCATTGGCACGCAGAGCACAAGCAAACCTCAACCTCCCAACAGACCCTGAGCACAACAAAACCCTGCTCCAGAACGAGAATCCTGCAGTTTTCTCCTCTGTGGCAAAACTGTTCCTTTAAAAAAGCTGCACACAATATGTGGCAATGAGGAGAAGCTCCTTCTGCAGCAAGATGCTCGTCTGGCTGATTCGGCAGAAGATGCTCTGTGCTCGTGTCGCCCGAGTTCTGCATCTCCACAATCCAGTCTGACAGCTGAGCAATGGGCTGAAAATAACAAAAATAACAGCAGTGCTGCACATCTACACAGCACCCAGAGCCCTGGGGCGTTTGCTGACTGCACTCAGGGTGAGCAGCTGGCACAGAGGCTCCTCGGATGGGGAGAGGGAATGAGGAGACACTCTGGAGCACAGGCCAAAGAGCCCTCACATTCACATAGAAGAGGTTTTTTTCTGATTTCTTATTTATTTCCCCCAGTGGGAGTAAACTCAACGTAGGAAAGCTGCAATCTTGGAGTACAAGGTGATCTTATTTGTAGTCCTACAACTCTGAGTAATTGCTGTAGTGTTTGGCACGTCTTTGATTTCAGTTTTCCCCCAGATGTGCAATAGGCATCAACTTTTCTCTAACCAAGGCTTATTTGCAAATAAAGCATCGGCAGTTTGGGTCCAAGAAGGAAATATTTAGGGGGGGATATTTGCAGAAAACACAGAGCACCCAACCCTGAAACACAAATACAAGCCTTGGAGGCTGTGGGAAGGTTGGGCCATGTCAGGCACAGCCTCCTCTAACCATAACCCCCCCAGGCAATCGTCTGCTTCAGAGAGGAACAGTTGTGGGGACAGAAGGATCTTTTGGGAGATAAACTGAACTGGGTGGAGCAGGCTGGGAGGAGGCTCATAACCTCAGGGCTGATTCAAGAGCAGTGTGATGGACTTGGCAGCAACACCTGGCTTGTTTCTGAGGGCAGGATTTTCTCTGCCAGGATACAGCAGAGTCTCATGACCTCCCACCAGCCATTATCAGCTCGTGTTGAACAAGCAGAGATCAAACAGAGTTTAGCTAGAAAGTGACACACAATAATTAACGGGGGCCACATCTCCAGCAGCCAGACAAACCCAAGGACACGATTTTGTCCTCCAGACTGACTCAGGGAGGGCAGAGAAGGAGCAACCACGTGGCAGCTTAGCAGCCATCAAACACCCACAGTAAAATCCTCTAAAAAAGAGGGGGGATGTATTTGATCCCTCCTCCTGGATGCTGCTGTGATCAGCCACCAGCTCACAGCAGCTCCTGGAATACGCTGCCCACGCTGGACTGGGATCCTGGGCTCTGCCAGGAGTTTTTGCTAAGCCAGGGTTGGCTGTTCAAAGGCTTGTCCCTGCCAGGGAAGGAGGATGGTCCTGAGGTCACTCAAGAGATTACAGAGACTCTGCTGAGGGTCTGGCCTTGTCCTGCTCAGAGAGGTGTCAGAGCAGACCGTGGTCATCCATACAGAAACTTAAAGAGAGAACAAGTAATTCTAGCTGGGCAAGAAAGAGAACTTCCGTCTCCTCTTTTCTTGCTCTGTGCTGCATAAAAAGCAGAGCAAGCAGAGGAATCCTGTTCCTAATTGGACAGAGCAGCATCACAGCCATGGCATTTCCGACACAGCCCCTACAAGGGAAACTGTCTGGGGAAAGAGCACTGAGGAACCAGACAGCACAGCACAGCTGGGAGTGCTGCTGGAGTCTGGAACTGCAGCCAAAGGGAACTTCAGGCTTCCCAGAACCAACCTTTTCCAAAAAGTTTTCCCTTCCCACAACAAGAGATTGAATCTTGATTGAATGGATGGCTTTGCCACAAGCCACGTTGTGCCTCCTCTGCCACAGGCTTCAAGAATTGGCCTCTTCCTCATCCTCTTTTCCAGCACTTGCCATCTCTCCTGGCATCAAGATAAAACAAGTTTCAGTAGCACAACATCATCTTCTCCAGTCCTGGAGCATTTCCTCTGCTGTGAGCCAAGAACTCCTGCTGGATTTTACACAGATGCTGGGAAGGAGGCTCAAGTACACAGCAAGATGAGAGAGGAACATTAAATACTCAGGAAGAGCATCTTAAAACTTCCTAAAGTCAATACTGGGGCAGTCTGAAGTGAGTGCTAAATTACTGAGTTTAAAATCCAAATGACTCAGAGGTTCATCCCCCCATCAGTGCTGCTGGAATGATTTAACAGCTGTAAGAGCAGAGGTTACTCAGATTTAGAAAAAATTCATTCTAAAGAAGAGGTATCTTTCAGAAGTCCTAAATCTTCACTCCAGAACCCCCCTGTGGAAGCAGCTCTCCTGTTCTTCCTGCCCTGCTCCCTGAAGGACCACCACAGGCAGGTCTTCTGGACACCTTCCTGCAGGCACACGGGAATATTTGCTCCAGCTCTCCCTCTGAGCACCTGCTAGAGCACAACAAAGCCACCAGACCACCAATCCTACCTTCCACTTGACCAAAAGCTGCTCTGCTTCTCCAGCACCTCATCCATCACCCCCCTGTGTCAGCAGGTACAATAAACCAGCACAGCCTCGGGCTTTCATTTCCAGAATGAAAAAAAAGGCTGAGCTGCAGCCCATCAGCTCCTGGGAAAAATCAAATAGAGCTGAGGATATTTAATACGAAGCACTTTCAATTGCTGCACTTACTCAGTGTGACTGCTAAGGATGGGGCAGGTTCCCTGCTGGGGATGTGACCCCGACTTGCCTGCCCAAAGGCAAATGCTCCCCAGACAGTGAAATCACAGCCTGAGGGAGCAGGGCTGGCCCACTGTCAGCAAGATGCTGCTCTCACA
The DNA here is from genome assembly GCA_013398115.1 of Falcunculus frontatus. Taxonomy (NCBI): domain Eukaryota; kingdom Metazoa; phylum Chordata; class Aves; order Passeriformes; genus Falcunculus; species Falcunculus frontatus. Next base: position 279,320 of record VZRV01009367.1, read on the forward strand.
CGGCCACGTCTCTCAGCTGACAGTTTTCTGCAGGAAGATTGAGCAAACTACAGGGAAGGAACATCCCTGTCCCTGGGCAGCATCCCAGCCCCAGGCACAGGCTGGCAGGGGGTGCAGCATTGCCACCTCCCCGCTTGCATCAGCAAAAGGATGGTCAATCCTGCCTGTTTTATCAGCCCTAAACACTTTTTAGGTACTTCAAAGATATTTAAAGCAAGCAAACAAACAGGCTGGAAAACATTAAAGCAGATTTCTTCTATTCCAGTCTCATTGATCCAAGGGTTCAAAGATTCCTGTGAAGAGATGAGCTCAAAACTGCATCGAGGATGCAAAGCCCCACAAAATCAAAGCCCCACAGAGCTGAGTAGTGCTCAGGAAGGAGTGGGGTTTTGTGCCCACTGCAGAACAGAACCTGAAGCTGGGCTGCCTCACACAGGGATGAGCACTGGAACTCTGGAACACCAAACAAGCAGAGCAGCCTCGTGCCTACCATTTCTCAGTAGGAGATGAGCAGAGGGGGGAAGTCAGGCTCATTCTTTGACCCAAATTGACACTGCTTATTTGTAAATAAGCTTTATTCCAGCCTTGGTTAGAGAAAAGCTAATGCCCACTGCATGTGTGGGAGAAAACTGCAATCAAAGACGTGCCCAACATCACAGCAATTACTCAGAGTTGTAAGATCACCTCGTACTCCAGGACTGCATCGTTCTACACTGGGTTTGCTCCCAGTCAGGCTCAGGGCTGAGTCCCTCCCTGCCCTCAGAGCTGAGCACAGAGGGGCAGCGGTGTCTGTGCTCTGCAAACAGCACAGAAACCGTGCCAGGAACCAGCTCTGGCAGCATCCCCATGCCAACGCCTCCTGCAACACCTGCAGCCCTCCCCACCCACTCCCAGCTGCCAGCAGAGGTTGCTTCGTGTCTCCTGACACTGCTGCTGCCAGTGGGTGATGGCTGAGGCTGATGAGCTGCTGAAAGCAGAAGAAAAGCAGCCCAGAGCCAGTTCTCACTCTGGAGAGGTGCAGAGGGTGGCCAGGGCTGCTCTCTGCCTCCATCCCACGGGTGCTGGGTGATCCCTGGCTCTGTGCTCCCCTCCCAGCTGGCAGGATCCCCCCAGAGGATGAAGGCAGCATCCCCAGAGACCTGATTCACCCTCCAGGGGCAGGCAGCAGGCACTGCCTCCAGGCTGGGATCAGGAAGGGCTCAGCTCCATGCTCCCAATCCGTGCTGGGAACAGGCAGCTCCTCACTGGGCAGATGCTGCAGCCTCACAGCAACTCATCTGGAAAAGGGCAGCCAGGGAGGGGGCACCAGTGCTGTCTGTCTGCACCCCAGGACATCTCCCAGAGCTGCTTCTTGCCCTGCTTGCCTTCACCCCTATAAACAACCCCGTGGAGCCACAGAGAAGTCCTTCACTTCTCTCCAAAGGCAAAGCCTACCAGCACTCAACTCTTAGCCTGCAGTGTGTGAAAGAGAACGAGACTTATTCAGGGACACATTTCTGGTTGTTTGGAGAAACAAACCCAGCCCCTGTTTATTTACTTCGTGTTCCAGCTACTCTCCAGCTTCCTTCAGTTTGTTGCTTTAAGCTGTCTGTGTTTGCGTTTCTCAACAAGGTCGCTGCTTTCACAAGACTCCTGCAGCACTGCCCCGCTTCCCTGGCCTCCAGCTTTGTCTTCCGACTCCAAATACTCTCAGAATATTAATTAAAATCACAAAGAGCTCAGCAAGGGGAGCCAGAACAGCAGAGGAAAACATCAGGCACTCCTTTCACCCCCAGACCCCAGTGAAGGGCAATGCCCAAGACCTACAAGGAAAAATAACCTGTGAAGGACATCACAGTGAAAATCTGGCTCAGCCTTTGCTCTGAAGCTTTATTGTACCTGCTCGATGAAACTGATGTGTTTTATCACACGCCTGCCTTATCAGAGGATTTTAGCATCCTTAGGAATATGCAGCCATTTTGTAACCTTAAGCAGGAAAAAGAATCTGAATGGAAAAAAAGAAATGGAAAGCTCTTCTCACCACGAGATTTGTCAACATCAAAAGGCATGGGCTGGTTCAGAAGCCAACTCGAATCTCAACTCTCTCACCTGCTTCCTATTACAGAAACAGATGTTCCTCTGGCTGTAAATTGCTGCTATTAATAATATAAATAATTATGCTCTTCTAATCATTTAATAGGTGCACAGGAGGGTACCAAAATTTCTGGCAGTCATAAAATACACCTCCCTTCCCTCAAGGACTCAGACACATTGGTGGCCTCTCATCCTCCACTGAAGTTTGGAAGAAAAGAGCTGAAGCCAGGATAAAAGCTAAGGAGAAATCAAGGAGTCAGGCTCCTCTCCACAGGCTGTGCCCTCTGCACATCTCCCTGTGCCAGGGCCAGCACCTTCCCCACCTGAGCTGCAGCCAGCTGGGATCTCACACTCCCTGCCTGTGGCCCCAGCCCACCAACACAGAGCTGATTTTTACCTCCCCAGCAGATTCCCAGGACCTGGAGAGGGGAAATCCTGCTCTCTAAGATCCTTCCCTCTCTGCACTGCAAATCCCAGTCGTTTGCTGGTGTTCCTCCCCAGAACACTTTGTCCTTCCCTCGACAAACAGCCCCAGCCTTGGGAACGGGAGCAAGGGCACCACGGATTAACGAGGTCACTGCAACCTCCAGAACTCTGACTGCAGCTGCTGAGCCCATTCCCATCCTCCAGTGATCACACACACACACAGACCTGCATGGCTCTGCCTCTGTCAGGAGAGAGGAACACCACTACTGGCTCCAGATGTTAACACAGCACATCTGGATCTCTGGAGGGCAGCGAGCAGCCCACAGGCCACATCCACACTTCCCTCTGACCCAGAAACAGCACCAAAACTGAGGTTCATTTCCTCTTCCCCTTTCACTACAAAGTCACTTGCCAAAAGGAAGCCCCTGAGGAGGTGCCAGGAATGAGTTTTGCAGGAGTTACAAAGGGGAGATGACGTGCAAAGGGAGGCTGGGGAAGCTGTTGTGGCCCCCACGGCCTTTGAGGCAACAGCTCAGCTCCACTGCAGCTCCAGTGGGGCACAGCAGGACACGCTGGCTCCCTCACCACAATTCCATTTCCCAGGAAAAGCTCTGGCACTGACGTAGCAGGTTATGCCTGGGAGATGAATACGAGAGCACACACACACAGCCAGCCTCTCCTTCCCCTCCCAGGGCACGGTGCCTCAGCCCCAGCACCGTCCCCTCCACATCACTGCTACCAGCAGCAAAGGGAACACGCTGCCTGGGGAATGTGCCTGTGCCAACAAGGTCATATTTAATCAGTGGACACCTCCTGGCATGCAGTTGGTGTGAATTAATAAGTCTGCCACAGCACGGAGCTGCCAGCTGGGAGTGCCCATGCCAGGCACCCACTGTGCCCGCAGTGGGCAGTTCCAGGACAGGCAGACAGTCCCCGAGCTGGGGACACACTGTGGTGACCCATCTGTGCTCCCCTGCTCCTGGCAGCAGAGGCAGAATGACCCAGGGCCCAGTAAAGCCCCTCTGGCTGCTGTGACCAAGTCGTGCCACACCTTGTTTCCACGTTCAGCACGGCTGCAGGTGTTCCAAGGGTGAGATGTCACCCAGTGCATGTTGATGGTTCCAACCTGCCTTCAGCCCATGCCCTGGGCTTCTTACTGGGTGCTAATCAGAACAAGAGCAGCCAAAAATCCCTGCCAATCACTCCTGAAAGCCAAATCAGTCAAATCAGTGAAAAGGGCCCTGCAGAGCTTTAAAAGATACAAAAGCCGGTTTGCTGCATGGCACGTGGAATTTTATTCCCAAAGCAGATTAATTCCATTAACTCACTCTGTGCCCTTTTTTGGGGATCTTTCCCTGCTTTTGCAGCTCATGCAAAGCACAGAGCAAACAAATCCCAGTCCCCTTTGTGGTGAAGGCACTTGACAGCCTCATCTTGCTCTGGCATTTGTATTTCCTGCCCACTTGCAAACACCTCCCCCTCCCCACAACGCACAATTCCTGAGACCTCCCAATGCCCCCAAAATCCCAGAAACTCACCCTGTGCCTCATAGCCGGAGTAGGGGTGAGCTGCACCCACATCCTCATCGCTGGGGCCGAGACCCAGGGCTGCCCTGAGCTGGGCCATGTTCACCTGTGCCGTCAGCTCCCCGTTCCTGTCCCCAATCTGCAGCAGGAAAACCAACAGGGCAATGGTTAAAGGCATGGGGGGCTCCAAGCAAACAGCCCCCAGTTAAGGGTTTGCCATTCCCACCCCAAAATCAAACACAGAGATGGCCAAAAGAGAGCGTGGAGACACCTAAAAGACCACACAGCCCAGCTCAGAGCTCTCCAGAACTACTCCATAGTGATAATTTGGGAGAGGGTCCGTGCTTGCTGTGCTGCACCTCACAACATAGCTCAGAGCAAGGAACTGCCAGGGCTCAGCTCACCCACTGCCACAGAACCGAGCCTGAACGTGCACGTCTGGGCTGTCCTGTAGCCACACATGGCTTGGCAGAGAGCCCTGCAACTCCCAGCCCTCTTCCTCAAGTATTTCCATAGTTACTGAGCACCAGACAGCCACGCTGCCATCAGCCACGTGGGCAGTGTCACACCAGGGCTCCGAAAGCCCTTCTCTCCTGGCTCACAGCCATACAACTTCAAGTTGTTCCTAGTGATCTACCCACACAAGGCTCCAAAAAAGTCTTTTAAAAGTCCACATTTTACCCAATTCCCACCTCTCGCTGGCCTGAGGCCAAGGAAGCTGATGTTACACGTTTGGGAAGAGATCTGTCCAACAGCTCCTGCTATGTAAAATGAGGAGTTGCAGGACACAGCACTGGATCCTCCTCAAAGTTTAACCAAACCAGAGAATGGCTGGGCTGCGCATCACCAGCGGACACAGAGAGGTCACCCAGAAACGGCCTCTAACCTTCAGAGGAAGAGCAGCCTGTGTGACAGAGGAAGACCTTGGCTGTTCCCCTGGAGAGGCCTGATTCCTGTTAAATGCCTGGCAACAGCTCTTTTGTGTCCCCTGCCACGGACAGCAGCATGAGCCGTGCTGGAACAAAACCATAAATCCCCACATTATTTATGACAAAGCCCCAAGCGCCAGTAAAGGGAGGCAGATCAAAGGGCTTATCACCAGGCATAAATCCTCCTGCCAATTACAGGAGATTTGCTGTTGACATCATCTCCAGAGAAATTACTGTGTCCTGGTTAGGTCTTACAGTGCTTGATGCTCTATTAAGAGCTTCCCAGACTTCCACTCATTTCAGATCATCTCCAAAACCCTATTAACAACCGAGGAACCGAGGGCAGGACAACGATCCTGGGCAGGACCTGTCACACACACCACAGCAGAGCCCTGCTTTCTGCCCTCAGCCTCCCAGCAGCTGCACTCTGAGATGACAAAAAGTGCTCCAGAGCAGTGTCCTACAGCTGGGGCAGCTTCCAAGGTTTTTTGGGTACACATCCTTTATTCCAGTGGAACTTTGTGAGCAACCTCTGATCACCCTGCAGCAGCTCCCAGTGTGTGGTTACCCTGAGCAGGTTTCATTTGGACTCAAATGTCACCATTAGATTTTTGTTGGGAAGAAGGTGATGGGAAGTGAGTTATGAACATCAGCATGAAAAGGTTGAATTCCACAAGGTTTCCCCTGGCCGAAATCCTGGTGCTTGTCAAAGGGACAGTCTCTGCACTGCTTCATAATTCATGATGAGGGGACTTCATCAGCCACCTGCCATGAGGAACCCACTCCTGACACAGCTGGAGCCACAGCCAGCACCCTGGAAAGACACAGACCCCACACTGCTGGGTCTCCCCTCCACCCCCAAATACCCCAGGACCACCAGTGCTCATCCTCCCATAGCCCCTCGGCTGACATCTGGCTCTAAGGACTCAGCCACAGCCTAAGCAGAGCTGGGAAAGTTAATCTGTGCTAAAATGTACAGGGCCAAAGAACAGTATTTCTTCTGTGTGCCTGATCAGTATAATTAAATCTGTAATTAGGCTGCTGTGTCAGCCCTACTTGGAGATTTAACCAACCTAAGAGACAGGCAGGAGAACACCCAGCACACTTACAGGTGGTGATTTCAATTAGTGCTTCAAGAGGGCAATTTCTTCATCTGGGGAAGACTAAAGAGGCCACGGCCGATTTCCTCAACACACTGAAAAGAGCAAACAACGGAATTCTGGCTTTCTGCACTTCTGAGCCACCTAAAAACGGCAGGAAAGCTGCAGAGAGCTGGGCAAGGCCAAGGTGAAACCCCAAAGGGGGTGGCAGTGGCACAGGGCTGGCTGCAGCTGTGTGCATCCAGGGACAGCATCCCTTGTATCAGGACACTGCACGTCCAGCTCAGCTGGAATCTCCTTGTGCTCAGGGAAGTGGGATCTTACAGACTGGAAACCAAGAGGTCTCTGAGTGCCTTCACACCTGCTGGCTGCACAACACCTTGGCCAGTCAGTGGACAAGTCCCCAGGTCCTTTCTCACCCAGGAACATTGGTCAAAAGCAAAGAACAGCTCACACATTTGCTGTAATTAAGGGGAAGGCTGGAAGCCTCCCATCAAAAGAGTGTTTTCCAGCCAAGCTCTGCAGTTCCTAAGGACACCACGGAAACAGCACATAGAGAAGGGCTTTCCAGAGCAGTGAGAGCAAGATAACTGCATTAATACAACTTATTGGCATGAAATAGTCTTGCTCTCACCAGGGGTCACAGGTTGCCTCTGATTTACACCAGCTTCTCTTACCTCTTGGGAGATTTCAAGATGTTTCCTTGCAAAGTGCAAAGCCTGTTCATGGCTCCCCAGGGAGACGTAGGCATTTCCGAGACTCCAGCAGGCTCTTCCTTCTCCCACCCTGCAGAACAGGAAACTGTCAAACCACAGAAATGCTGGACAAAACCCAGCAGAGCCTTCTGGAGAGCACTCCTTGCTCTGCTTCTACCTCCACAAAGGTTCTACACTGGAAAATGACGTGTGCTGGACATCTTAAACTCTTCTTACACAGAGCTCAGCAAGAGCTGGGGATGAACAACAGCCTGGGAAGCAGGACTGCACCCACAGGGACAAAATTTAAGCAGTGGAGCAAAGGCTCAGGATGGTTTGGCTTCACTGGTGAGCACCAGCTTCAGAGGAGAAGCCAGAGCTCCTGCTCAGCTTCCACCTCACACAACCAGGGCTCCTCTCCAGAGCTGCACAGAGGGAATGCACCATCCAACAGCCCAGAGCTAAACCAGTGAGAAAATGGCACGGAGAGAACATTGCAGGCAGGCAACAGCTCCAGCACTGCACCACCAGGGTGAACACACAACCTGGAACTGCACCCCACAGAGGACAGGGACAGATTTCCATGAGGTCTCTGGGCACTGCTGCTGGTTTTCAGGAGCCAGGGAAAGCAGGTGGATATGGAGCCTGCCCTGTGCAGCCCAGAGCCCCAGCCTGGCTCCCATACCCCTGGAGCTTCAGCAGCTGTTTGCAGGAGCAGGCAGAGCCTCCTGCTCCCCAGAGCCTGCTCAGCTCTGCAAACGAGCAGATGTGGGGGGAGAAGGGATAAAAAAAGCACCTGGGGGCGCGGGGGGAGGTTCAGCATGACTGCAACTCCCTTTTCAGAGGTTTGGGCGGGTTGATCAGCATCTCAACGTTTTTCTTGTCACCCTGTTCAATACCTTCTGCTCATAGGGTGTGTTCCCAGAAACGCAGGAGCCCACAGGCCTGCACCCCCACAGCATGATTCACCCTTGGGTGGGATTGTGCCTGCTCTGAGCACAGACTGCCCGGGTGGTGGCACAGCTCTCCCATCCTGATGTCCCTGCTCCATCTAGTGGAGGACACCCAGCTTCCGAGGGAATTTAGCACAAAGCTGAACGAGCTGGCTGCCAAGTCACTTCAGCTGCAAAAAGGCTCAGGATCAGAATACCCAAGAAGAAGGAACCAACCTCTCAAAAAGAAAAAATTTATTTTTTTTTTAAATTAGAAGGCCAAGCCTCCTAAATAATGAGGAAAGAAAATACATCATCTCCACACCCTCTATGTGACATCATTTGTTTGCACATGGAAGCTTCCAGCATTAACCCAGAGCAACAGGGCAAAGTGGCACATCTTGTGCGCCTTAAACACACAGCTTTTAAGGAAAACACAACTTTTGTGAACGTAAGGGAGCTCTCAAGAGGCCCTCCTGGGATAACACAGCAGCAGCCACTGGCAAAGCACTGAACAGGATGCATTTTCTTGAAGTACCCCTCATCAGAAATCTCACTCAGCCCACACAAACACAGCGCTGAGGGCACAACCTCCAGGCTTGAATGACACGAGAAAGGTGAATTGTGTCGTGTTTTTGACACATGACTGGACTAAGGATGGGCTGCCCAGAGATGTCAAAAACACACATCACTGGTGTCTAAGCCCAGCAAGAGAGAACAGTGAGTCAGAGAAGGCTCAGTGCTCTGCACCCTCACCTGAGGCACTCCCTTACCTGTCTCCCAACTCCTGTGCTATCACCAGGTGCCTTAGGTGGTACTCGATGGCTTTTTCATAGTCTTGAAGCAATGTGCACGTGTTCCCCAGACTATAGCAAGCCTGGGCTTCTACTGCTTGGTCTTTGAGCTGTCTGGAGAGCTGGAGCGTTTTCCTGCAGGGAACAGGTGGGAACAAAGAGCCCTGGTCACTGCCAGGCCATGGAGAAGTCACCCCTTGGTGTGCCCTGAGTTGTGCCAACACCTCTAACACCCTGCATCGCCCAACACACCAGCCCTGCCACCCCAGGTCCCTTGTCACAGCCCCTGGAGCTGAGAGATTGGCTGTGACAGCTCAGGATTTCCAGGGAACAGCCCCTGGCACTTACTTGTAGTACTCGGCGGAGATGTCGAACCTGCCGAGGAAGATGTGGGCATTGCCCAGGTTGCTGTAGGCTCTGCGCTCGGCTGCCTTGTCCCCAAACTCCTTGGCAATGGCCAGGCGCTGCAGCAGACACAGCTCAGTCAGCACGGGTGCCACCTTTCTGTCCCACAGCAGCTTCCCTGGGGATCAGCTCCCAGGGCTGCAAAGCTCCTGCCCAGTGAGGCCGTGCTGCACCTGCCTGTCAGGGCTGAGGGCAGCAGGAAACCTCTCCCTCCTCTGCAATTTAGCATCAGGAAAGACCCTTGGAAAAGGGGGAGTGATGTTGCATCCCAGTGCTGTCCTCCCAGCATTTAAAAAGCAGAGGAGCAGTGAATTTCCAGGGTGCTGAGCACCTTCCACTGCAAGGGAAGTGCTACACACACTGCAACAGAAGCTAAATTGCATCTGAATTGGGGCAGGGACTTCGTCACCTCACCTCCCTGTAAAGCTTTGCAGAAAGTTATTATGTTCTACAAGCAGCATTTATTCTTGATCAACAGCTCTTTCAGCAGCTTAATTAAATTCATGGCTTGCATTTATTAAAATCTAGACTGAGACAAATTAAGAGCAGAAAAAAAACCCTTGCTAGACCCAGCTGCAATTTGCCCTTGGATACCTCCTTTGGTTTCCAAGCCAACAGTGCCCTTCCCTCAAGCTGCTCATGAGGTGCTGATGGGGACTGGAGTAAGATTTGCTCAGAGTGAGTTGGTACAACAGGGCAGACCCTGGGGTTCACACAGGAGGGAGGAAAATGGCTGGGGGAAACATCTCCCTGTGCTTGCTGGGCTGTGGTGAGGAGGAAAGCTGCTCCCATGCCCAGGAAGGGAGCTGAGGTGTTGTCTCCTACCTCCTTGTGGAAGGCTATGGCCTCACTGAAGTTGCCCAGTAAGTACTGGGTGTTGCCGAGGTTGCCGTAAGCACGGCCCTGAGCAGCTCTGTCCCCCAGCTCCTTCACCAGGGACAGGTTCCTCCTGAAAGAAACCAGGGCAGAACATCCATGAGCCACAGCCCTGCAGGGGACACGGTGAGGAAACGAGGAGAGCCAGCCCTGCAGAAGGCATTTCCCTCCCAAGCACTTGGGCACAGGTGACAGGCTGGTGACACCTCTGGGAGCTCATGCCAAGCCAGGGGTGCAGGGGCTGCTGCTCTGTCCCCTCAGGCAGTGGGTGGCTCCATGAAGGAGTCACACCTGTGCTCACACACCTGGTTTGATGCACCCCACATTAAATCAGAAATGCCACCTCACTGCAGAACCAGGGGCACAGGAAGATTTCCCTGCCCTGCTCCAGGGAGAGAGGCAAGATCCACAGTCCCATGCCATGCCTCTGCTCTGGGAGCTTCCTGGCATTTCTCTACCTTTTTTTCTCCCTTTACACACACAGCACACAGAGAATGGTGGAACACTCACCGCTGGCACAAATTCATCCCCTGGCTATGCTACGTGCACCAATCCTTGGAAAAAGGGTGGTGAGCTATTTATAGGCACTATCACATCCTCAGATATGAGGGGAGGGAGATAAGATCTTATCACTCTCTCCACTTAAAAAGCCTATTTAAAAAAACTGCATTATAAAAGCAAAACTCCGAAGCATGAGGAGAAAAACATGAGCCCAAAATTCTGGTGACAACCTTCCCGTGGGGCACAGCACAGTGATCTTTGAAATGATTTAGGAAAAGGAAGGATGCTACAAGCAAAATTAAGTGCAGATCCTCGAGAAGAACCAAGACTTCAAAGTGACTCTTCCCTCAGGTGACAGGGATGGGGACACACAGGGATCCATCCTCACGAAGGCCAGCAGAGAGCAGCAGGGGCTACAGGAGCTGAGTGTTCAGCTTCCCAACACAGCTCAGGGAAGCAGCAGACTGTTGCACTTCATTGCATGATCACAATTCAAACCACAGCGAGTTTTACAAAGCCAATGCCAGGATGAATTTTAGCTCAGATTTTATAAAAGACATTTTCTCACCTTCTTCGAGATTAATTTGCCAACATAGCTTGGCATCTCAGGGGAATATTCCTAATCTGTCACAACCTGCAAATTCTCATTCAGTGCCCCTGTTCCCTGCAGGAGAAGGGGCTGGCCAAGCCTGGATACTTACTCATAATATTCTGAAGCTTTCTGCAGCGTGTCCTTGACCTCCTGAGGCAGGTAGCCTGGGTCCTGGGCCGTGTTCCAGGATAAGTGCTTTCCCTTTGCATGGTAAACATTTCCTATGTTATAGAGTGCTCTGGCTTCACCTACCTGAAGGGAGGAAGAACAGGCAACAGCAAGGTATTAACTTCACATCCCAGTGTGAGATGGGCAGAACCACAATTTTCCCCTCCCATCTTCACCCTCACAGCAGCAAGAGATGTGTGATGGCAGCCAGAGGGGACAGCTTCACCCTGCAGCTCCTTCCAAAGCCCACCTTCACCAGATCACCTTTACTGACTTGCAGACAGATTATTTTTAAAGCCAGGCAATATTTCCTGTAGGAACCATTACCTTGTCTCCCTGCTCCCGAGAAATGTCCAAGTGTCTCTGGCAGCAAACAACAGCTTCATCAAACTGCCCCAGTATTTTCAGCGTGTTCCCAAGGTTGCCACTTGCCTTGGCTTCTCCAATTCGGTCCCCAATGGTTCTACAAGATGAAGGTGTTAAAGAGCTTAGAGACTTGTATTCACCAGCTGCTGGAGGCAGATTCAAGCTGCAGCTTCCCAGCACACTCATCTGCCTGGAAAGCTTCCCCCAATTCTGAAGGCAGATCCCTGTTCCCTATTTGCTGCCCCACAACTGCTTTAATGACTGCAGGTTATTGCAGGGAGCACCTGGGGACAGAAATGGACACTGCCCTGCTCTTGCTCCAAGCATCCTCCTCACATCCACATCCCTTTCTCCATCTCCCTGCTCTGAGGGCAGCTGACCCATTCCCATGGCATCCCAAGTTCTCCACAGGACAATCACCCCCAGGGCCAGTTTGGGATGTGGATTTCTAGGTTCAGACCCCACAGAACCTGCCCTCACTCAAGGCAGTGTCTGATGAGGACAAAGCAGTGCTGACACACTCACCTGGCCAGGGTAAGGTCATGTTTGTGGTACAGCAGGGCCTTGGAATACTCCTTTAGGTAGAAATAGGCATTGCCCAGCTGGCTGTAGATGGCACTGAGAGTCTTCAGGTCCTCTGTCCCCACCTGCACAGCTGCTTCAAAGAAGGCTGCCCCAGCTTTGAAGTCCCCAGCCTTGCACAAGCGCTCTCCTTCCAGGGCCAGTTCCAGGCAGGATGCCTCCATTCTGCCAAAAACAAGGACATCATTTCTAGAGTTTGGCTGCAGTGCTCCCACTCTGCTCTGCAATGGTTACATTGCACACCTCTGAAGTTTTCCCTGCACTCAAAGCACAGGAGCATCCAGATTTCACCTTCAAGTGGAAGGTGTCCCTGCCCACAGCAGGGGTATGGAATGAGATGGTCTTTAAGGTCCTTTTCAACCCAAACCATTCTAAGATTCTCTGATTTACAGACCACATCTGTAAGCAACCCAAGGCAGCCCCTGGGCTCCCAGTAGGAAGCTGGACAAGAAGCTCAGGGCTCCTGGCTCCAAGACATGGGATTATCATTATCAGGAGTAACAGGAGTAACATCTGCTTTCCTTCCAGGTGCTGCAGAATCCACATATCCCACACACCCAGGTATTTATACCTAAACCATTTTCCCTGGGGTAACAGAGAGAGAAGCCAAATTGTAACAGGTTTTTACTGGATATCAGAGAAAACCCTGGACTGTGCAGATTTTCTTGGCAGAGCAGCTCCCAGCGCTCGGTGTCTGCTTTTCATTAACTCTCCTGCTGTCACTTTTTCCACAGGCACTCAGCACATTGGCCTCCAGGACAGCTTTCCCCCCATGCATTTTCTGACACCTTTGGCACTGGCACACTCCACGCTGTCAGAGAGAGCACTGTGAGCAGTGACACTGCTTCAAGAGAGAGAAAACACTCCCCTCTGAGTGCTCCACCACGTCCTCTCTAAGTCACAGCTGTCCCTGTTAGACCATGCCTATCCCAAGTTCTCCAAAGGGATTCCCAAGCTTTCACTGGAAATGTCTTGCCTGCTGCAAAGCCAGCTCCTTCCCGAGGGGGATGGACACAGCGTGTTCCTGCTCCTCCATTCACATGCTTCTCTTTGCTCTTTTTCTGCTCAATTTATTTTTTAAAAGTCAGAACTATCTAGGTCGAAGGTGGACATCTGCTGAAAGAAAAACACAGCTCCCTTGTCCAGAGGCAGAACAGCAAGGGTCTGTCAGAAGATAATAAATACCCACAGGTGGTTTCTGGTCTGTTCTCAGCACTTGAAGGAAGTTTGTGGTACCCAGCCCAAGAGAACAATTTGCCCAGCAGAGTCCTCCTGGGGCAGTTTCCTGCTGAGTCCTGGAAGATGCTTCCCCAAAGCCACCCAGGAGCCCAGGCCCAGCCCTGCAATCAGGGGCTCTGCAGAGCAAGGACAACCTGTCCTGCCCACACCAGCTCCAGGACACAGCTCCTGCCATCCCACACCAGCACTCGCCTCCCCTTCCCACAAAGGGGCACAGGGAGATGCACGTAGGAAACACCAACCCTGACACGTTTTCCCTACAAACAGGCAGAACGGTGCTTTCCCAGCTGCCAGGAAACAAAGCCAGTTCCTCCACGAGCAGTTCACAAACCCTCTGAAATCCAAGCCCATTTCCCTGGCAATCTCCCTGCCGAGTTGGCTCCATGTGGTTCCAAACACCCAATGCTTGGCAGCCCCACAGCATCCTCCAAAGCAGGACAGCCACAAGGACTGACCAAACAAAAGAAAAACAGCAGAAGACCTGGTTTTAAACTCTCCCCCCAAACACACCTGTGACCTCTTCTGCCTCGCTGTTTATTCGTCCCCAAAGCCACCAAATAACAAGAGGGAGAAGGGGGCTGTGAAGCAGCTCCTGTGAGCTCCCACCTCAAACTCCCACACAAACATTTGATTCCAAAGCAAAGCCCACATTTGAGTGGCTATTTTATTTATATAAGAAAGCTGCTTGTGGTGCCAGTGCAGCATTTGTCCCTGCCTCAGCTTCTGGCTTGATAGCAGGAATAAAAATATTAAGACTAGAAACATTTAACTTCTCTCTGCTGATCCTCTTGCTAGACCACACGAAAATTAATGAGTTTCTGCCTGGAGATCCCCCCAAAATTTCATCAGTCCCAAGGTACATCTGTGATTTGTAGATCCTGCATCATCATCAGGTATTGACAAGTCTCTGCTGATACATCCCAAAGAGCTGAAAGGAGCTTTGGGACTGAAGGAAGACAAGAAACACCCTGTACTCAAATCAGCAGGATTAACTTCAGGCAGCTTAGTGGGGATGAATCTGGAGAGGACCTGAAATGCAGGAATGAGCCACTACCACTGGAGTTAATGTTGGATTCCAGTTAGAAGGTGGCAGAGACAGAAGCAAACTAACTTGAGCTCGAATTTTAGCCCAAACAAAACTCTTCCCAACATCCACGTTCTCTTCGAGAAATTGACTTCACCAGCTGTAAACAGTCCAAAAAACTGAGCTGGAGACCGATTTCCCAAATTCATGGCATTGCTGTACAGCTCACATGGAACTTTTGGGTTATTTTAAGAGCTTCAAGTGAAGGTTTTAATTCCCACAGCAACAAAACCCAAGCACACACCGCAAGGGTGGGGCCGTATCTGCCATACCCCAAAGTGAATTTTGTGCCCCAAGCCCACTCTGTGCCACACTCACACTCTCTGGGTGCTTTCCCGGTGTTCCCATAGTAACTGTCCAGGCACAAGGCAGTGACACGACCTTCCAGTGCACACAGCCCTTAATTAAAATCTGTTTGTCCTTGAACAGGCTGCTCTGCAGAGTATCTGACTTATCTAATTAACATCACTGCTCAGACTGGGGACCTGAGCAAACAAGGGGAAGGGACAGGAGGCTTTTTCCCTGCATTCTGCTCTGCCAAGCCTTCGCTGCCTCGGACTACAAACAAGGATTGCAATTATTAACAGAAACATAACCCACTCGTAAAACCCACCTGCCCTTCAGAGCTACTTTTGGGAAGCACCTCTGCATGCAGTTCAATCACTTCAGGCTCAAAAGCACTCAGGAACACAATGCCAAGGACAGAAGAATCAACGAAAGGTCAAGGAACAAACTCGAGCACACTAAAAATCCACTTTAAAAAGCTTCCAAAGCCCATAGCTCAACTGCCCATAAAATACGACTAAAAGGACAAATGTGAACCACCCTGACAGACCAGTAAAGGGAGAACAGTCAATGACAACAAGGTCCAAGCCCTCCCCTACCTCTTCTGCTGTCTGTGCATTTTCTGAACACACACCCAGAGCTCCAAAGCCACTGGAAGCAGTGGGGCTGAGGTCTACTTGGAACAATCCTGCAGGCAGGCACAATCCAGCCTTTTGCAGATGCTGATGGCATCTTCCCACCCATACAGCTCACACTGCTCTCTAGTTTTCAGCTGGTCTCCAGTTTCCACTTCATCTGCACAGGCAGCATAACCATTAATTAAGGAGCATTGCTTTTGTTTCCAGAGGCCTACAGAGAGTAACATCTTCTTTCCTCTAGGAAATATGATATCCTCCATCCACTGTTGTTTCAGGTAGCAGAGAGGTGAGTTCACAGCTGAATTCCAGGAACAGGAACGTCTTGGCTCATTCACATATTTCCAGCGTGCACAAGAAGAACGGCCCTAGAAGAGTCCATGAGATGGTCAAAGGCAAGCAGCTCTCTCCCTTCTGGGCTGGTCTTTTCCCAAAGCACTTTGCCCTGTGGTCCATCAGCTTTTCCTGTTGCTGCCTGTTTGCTCCAAGAGCAGAAGGGCTTCAAACCCACCCTGGTCAGGTGAGGAGCTCAGGGTTCCTCCAAAAGGGCCCCTTTGGGCAGAGCACTCCTTCACCTGACAGCTCCAAAGAGGCCACCCAGGAAGCTCTGCAAGTATCAGAAATGATCTGAGCAGTTCTCAGACCTGGGAAAAGCAGAAAGCAGATCCCACAGAGCACATCCCTGCCCATTTAAATGGGCTCCAAACCAGCCCTGTCTGAGAGGCACATCCTGCTCCCTCCCTCCCAGCCCTCGGGTGTGAAGTTTCTGCTCTGCTGACACACAAGGGAACACGCCTGAGCCTGTGTCACCTCAGCAAGCACCTGCTGCTCAGGCCTTAATGCCAGCAAAGAAGATTCCCATCGTCCTGAGTCAGCAGATTACTGGGACAGGCTGGAGGAGCTGGGCTGGGCCATCTGGTGCAGCTCAGAAGAGACTCAGCACAACACGAGCTGCTTTTCCACAGCTGGGACACTGGGGCTGCTTAACACAACTCCCCCACCACATTCAACCCTCTCTCCACCAGCATGTCCCAGATCATGATCCCATTTCCCAGTTGGGTTGGAAGGGAGCGAAAGGGGGGAAGGTCACTTCAAGTGGCCCCCTGTTCATAAGCTTTGCCCTAAATCAGTGCAAACCACTCAGATTTGTGTGTTCCTGCAGACAGGTGGGATTTCCAAATATTCACAGAATCATAGAACGGTTTGGGTTGGAAGGGAGCTTGAAGATCATCCAGTTAAATCATCCCAGACTCCAGCCCCACCACAAGCAGCCAGAAAGTTCCAACAACCTCCCCAGATCCGGTCCCAGACCAAAACATTTCCTTCTGAAAGCAGGGACATGAGAGGCTGTGTCAAGTGTGGCCAGACAAGAACCAAGTTTTGAAGACACCAGCTGTAATTCAGAAATCAGAATGGGACTGGTGTGTTCAGTCCCAGCATCACCTCCCAGCTGGAGCTGGGCAAGTCCTGCAGCTCCTCCACACCTTGGGTTACACAATCCCATAAAACAGCAGTGAAGGAGGAGGCTCTCAGAGCACAACAACAAAGAGAATATTTTTTGAAAAAGCAATAAAAGGTCACATATAAATGAAGTGTTTGGCCACAAATCTGCCCAGAATTCTGTCAGGGGAATGAGAGGGTGGCACAATGCTGGCAGATGACTTGTCCCCATCAATGTCACACCTGCCAGTCTCCAGTTCAGGAATGGATGTTGCTTCTCAGGCTCATGAAGCAGAGAAAAGGGTGACCTTCCACTGTGCAGTGAGAGGCAGGAGGAAATCTCTTCCCAATCCAACAGGGGCAGGGCCTCCCTCCCTCCTCCTTAAATTTTTCTTTAAAGGATAACTGATGTGAAAGCAGAAAGAGCTGAGAAGAACGGGAGGAGCAGCCTTGAACAAGAATTCCCAGGGTCACCCATCACTGCCAGGCAGCAGCTAATGAGGAGCTGGAGCACAGATTGCCTTTTGCCTGCTGCAAGCTTGTTCAAAGAATTCCACAGCAAAAATGTGCCTTTGGAAGAAGTAAAATACAAAGATTCTTACATATCAAATGTTTTCAGCAATTTGGAGAAGGCAGAGACAGTCCCAGGAGTGCTGGGGAAGGCAAGGACACCGTCAAGTGAGAAATAAAGGGAGCAGCACAAGGTGTCACCAGTGTCATTATCAATGATCACCAGGACTGCTGTCAAGTGCTATAATTAGGATTTTATAATTGCTGACGGATAGAGGTCCCCAGAGTGGGAACACCTCACTGGAGTGTGGAGCCCACTCAGACCTCCCAACACCCTGCTCGGGGCTGCCTTGCTGACAGCAACCTGTCACTGCTGACAACAAATCCATCAGCTTGCACAGAAAATGATCATGTCACCAGACAGAGCCCGGGGTCAGCTGTCTGCTGCCTTAAATATTACAAACAGCACAGGGCAAGAGAACCTCTTCCTGCCTGCAAGGTGAAACTGCCTTTAAAAAAAGGAGAAAAGGGAAAAGGAAAGGTATTTATAGATATTTGATTCATGTTAGTGGGGGCGACTGCAAAACTCATTCCCAATCAGAGCTTGTGTAGTTCAAAACTCCAAGCTTTTAGACAGAAGGTAAGGCAGATAAAAACTCATCAAAACCACCAAGAGTAGTAAAAAGTCCCCCTTAGTATTTCTATTGATATGAGTTAGTGAAGCAACAGATTTTAGCATCTTACTTGCAATCTGATTAAGTTTTGTACAAAAATAAATCTAATTCCAGAGCGCTGGTGACGGGCAATTAAACATTTTTTCCGAACTAAAAAAGGATCAGATTTACCAGGTGCTCAGTGTAAATGCATATTCACTGCCTTAACGAACTAGATATGCATTTAAATAATTACTTTCTTCAAGGGCGTGCTGCCAGTCAATCAAGCTGGGAATTATTCCCCTTTAGCAATTTCCTTTCCCAGCCCTGCACGGCTCCTGTACCTCAGAGGCAGCTGAGGACTCTGAACCCCCAGGTCCAGGTGGCTCCAGACCCTCAGGGATGTGTCCCCTCCCCTGATGGGGACACACTGGGGAAGTTCACATTTTCCCTGTGCCAAAGCCTCAGTGAAGGGTCTGAGTGTTTTCCTGTGCTTCCCTACCTGCGGAAAGCTGTTCCAGCTCCTCCTGAGGCACAGCCCGAGTTTATTCACGGGGAATTTATACCCATTTAGCCTCAGGCCAGCCCTGCACTGCTCTTTTCTGCCTGGGGCACTCTCCCAAGGGGTTTTGGGCAATTTTCCCTGGCTACTCTGCCCCAGGCAGGGTCCTCTGTCACCAGCACATCCACACCTGCCTCTCTCTTGGTCCCAAATGAGCTCCAATCTTTAAGAAAATCCCATTACTTCCTCCTAAATACACGTGATTCCAACTTCCTACCCTGAACTTCCATCCCCTTGCCACAGCACCTCATCTAACCACCATTCCTCTTATCCACACTGCTCCATGCCATCAGCACACCCAGCAGCAACCTGGCAGGAGAATAATGAAAATACTCAATTATCTCACTCCCAAAACCAGTTCTGGCAGAACGTGGCCAGCACAGCCCCTCACTCCCCACCCACATCACATCCCCAGCACTAATCCCCTCCTGACAAGCAGTTTTCTGTATCAAACACAGGCTGGCAGGGAGGGTGGCAAACAAATCAAGATACGCATGAAATTAGCCTGATTCAAAGCACTTTTGGAAGCTGGAAACCAACACACAGGAGCTGCTTCCTCTCCAGCCAAAGGGCAGAACCCCTGGGTCACCCTGACCTACACCTCACCTCATTAGTGAGGGGAAGGAAACAAAACCTCCTGTTGAGTTTGGAGAGGGAAAGGTCAGAGATGAAACCATGAATGCTGCACCCAAGTCCTCCTCAGCTTCTGAACTGGTTCCAAGCATCTGGGCCAGATCCCTTCACATCTGGAGGGGAGGAGGTTCCCACTCCACACACTTCCACTGGTAGGAACATTGCAGTGAGTCCTTTCAGTGACCCCTGAGCTGAAAATAATAATATACACACACACACTTGCTGCTGCTGGGGAAGTGTTTGCTCAAGCTGGAGCTCCAGGGATTACCCAGACGGAGCGATTTTCACCGCAGTCTTTTGCTAAGGGCATGAAACAGAAAATCCAGAGGGAACAACTACAGGCAGTTCTGGAAGCTGCTGGCTCTGTGTGCTGGCTCCAGATTTCCTGTCCCCTCACTGATGCAGCATCAGTGCTCCACAGTAGTCATTTCAGCTAATTGCTATCTACCATTAGCTGCAGAGTACTTACAAGGGATTCAATTCCACTGCATATTTGCTAATAAATCCCAAATGACACTGAGGAAGACAGCTGTATTTAGCTGCCTTTACCCTCTTATTAGCAGTGCTGAATAAGACCCCATTTCAATGCAGAATGGCTCCAACAAGCTGCGTCATTGTCAGAAATCCAAATTCAAACTCCCCACTGCCTGCTGGAAAGCAAAAGTCACCCAGCATTCCCCTGCTTACACAACCTCTGTGGCTTTGATCCGTGGGGATGGGAGAACAGAGGACAGATGGGAGTTATTTGCTGTTTTCAGAGCATTTTGCGAAGCAGTTTATGACGCTGACTCGGTAGGTGCAGAAACTTCAACCTAAGGACTCCATAATATTTTGCAGAAGTGCGAGGGCAGCAATTACCCCATTTTTCAAAAAGGCAGCTGAGGCTCTGTGGGCAGATTATGCCTTGCTGTGAGTCAGCTGGAGAGAAGGGAAAGGAACCCAGGAGCCCTGGCTCCCAGAGCCTGGGCCAGGCCCTCTCTCACAAGTGCCAAGGGCAGCTGCTCCACCAGGAACGAGGTGCAGCATCTTCCATCCTGGCAGGGATGCTCACACAGCTCGTGCCAAACAACCACTGGAGATGCCCCAAGAAATGCCCCCAACTCCAGGAGCCAAAGATATTCCTGACCTCTGGAAACCTGATCCACAGCTGGAAGGTTTGGGCTCTCAGTAAATGAAAAATTGGCAACAATTATTGTGAATCCATGACCCAAATCCTGCCCACAAATCCAGCTGGACCCACAGGAAGAACAGAGAGCACAAGGAGATTTTTCTGTGTCAGCTGAGGAGTGGAATTTCTAACAGGCAATGAGCACAAATTTAAGTCATTGTGCTCCAAAATTACTCAAGTATCAAAGGACTACCATGGATGTAATTAACTTCCAGCACTTGAAAATGCTCAGATGAGATTAAGGTGCAAATGTGAATTTCATCTCATCCTGGTTAACAGTTTCACTTGATACCCAGTTTCAAAGCACTCAAATTATAAGATGCAAATACTTTGCAGGGTCTGAGGAAGTGATGATTAAGGAGATATCAATTTGAAAATTAATTCATTAAAACATGTTCTGACTCCCAAATGAAAAAAAAAAATTATTATAAATCCACCAAGTGGATCAAATTCTCTGAAGAAGAATGGCGCAGGAGAACTCACTTTCAAGAAGAGTGAGAATGAAATGAGCCTGGAACACAATCTCTTTGCACAGCTCATCAGCAGGGCATAAACCCAACCACCAGCAGCCATCTGAGAAAAAGAGAAATAAATGCAGAGGCCAGGAGCAGAGGCTTGCCAAATACAAGTGGAGTCGTGCTGATGCCTGAGGATGCTCTTTCCTTCCCAGGAACACAAAACCCAGCAGTTTGTCTCGTTCCTGCAGCACCTGGCCCCTGAAATGTGCCCTGCAGAGCTCCAGGCAAACCAGCACCTGCAACAGGACGGGGTTTTAGACATTGCTGTTTTGTCACAGAGGAGACTTGGAATGAACTCAGCACAATGAAGGAAGCTTCCTGAGTTTTCCAAGAGCATTTTGCTTTCTTGTACAACACTAGCACCTCTAATGAGGTTAATCCATCACACTGCCATTAAACAGCACTCTGGGGATGATTTCAGCAGCAGTGAAGTGCTATTTCCTTCAGTCACTTCCAGAAGCCAGAGAGCAGGAGAGGACATGTAGGCTGAGAGGCTTTTCATTACAAACTTACTTTGGCAATTGGGTCAACATATCTCTCACTAAAATATATGCTGTGATTTAAACAAACACACTGCAGAATACAGCAGGTTACAATTACCATATACATTAGAAAAAACAAGTCATTGCCTTATTAACAACCACACAATGAAAACAACCAATTTATTTGTTACCCATTTAATTTATGCCATTCAGCTTCTATTACCCACCAGTACAGAGGAGCTCATTCAGGTCAAACTTAATACTGAGAATGGGCAAGTCTTGGTTTGGGGGGTTCTTTCCAAATTCAGAAGAACCATAAATGAGAGATGTACAGACATCTCCTCTCTAAAACCACCCCCCAGACACCCAGTGGGGGCCAGGGATGAGTCCTCATGGACCCCAAGTGGAGCTCCAACACAGCAGTGCCAGCACAAATCAGACACAGCAAGGGAGCAGCTCGGGACCAGAGCTGAAACAGCTTTGACTGAAAATACCACAGCCTCCCCCAATTCCTGCCCCAGGGTCCTGCCACCCCCAGCTGCTGGCAGGGTCAAGCTCAGCTCCACAAGTGCCACCAGCACAATCATCCCAGTTGTTCTGGGCAGCTGCACAGGCTGAGGGGCTGTGTGAGGTTTCCTTTCCTGCACAACCTTCTCAAGAGAAAGCCGGGCTTGTTTTCCCACTGGCCTCAGTCTATTCTCCGTTCAAGCTGCCTCAAACCCCTCCAGCTGCAGCCCCCTCTTCTCCTTCCTCTCTCAGCCTGCCAGTTGCTCCTTCCTCAGAGCATGGGCTTGCAGCAGGAAAACAACTGTGTATGGAAAAGGTGCTGCCAAGCCCCAGGAACACCAGGGACTGCGTTACAGCAAAGCCCAGCCAGCCAAAGGAGCCACCTCTGCCTGTCCCAGGTTCCTGCCCACGTCCCACCTCATCCCAAACCTCCTGCAGCAGCTGGAGGCTGCACACACACCCCACGCTTTGCCTCTTTCCTGCCCACAGCCCCCTGCAAACCACAGACCATGCTCAGGGCAGGGCAATGGGACCGTCATCGTGATGCAGCAGAAAAGGAAACCATGACAAAGTTCACACCACAGTTTTTTCCACTGACTCCACAGCAACCTACAGCCAATTTGGTTCTGTTCCCTTCCTGTCTCATCCGCTTCCGTCAGCCCCAAGCCAAGTGCTTCAGTCCAAGAGAGAGGGGCCTTTGGGATCCATCAGGAAACTCACACCCTGATCCTGGGCCATGCAGGCTTTGAGCCAGGGAGGTGCTGAGCGATCCCAGCTCACCAAGAGAACACTGAGGATGCTCTGCAGCACCAGCACTTGCACCTGAAAGGGGTTTGGATGGGACCTTAGTGACAGAGCCAGCACGAACCTGGCCCTCGTACTTCCTGCAGAATTTGAAGAGCAAATAGCAGGAATCAGACAAATCCAGTGAAACCAAACAAGCAGCAACCTCTTTTTCAGAGGACCATCTGGTAGAGCCTGTGAGGAGGGTGAAATCAAGCCAGAGCACACCACTGAGAGCCTGTGATAGCCCTTCCCTCGGTGATTACAGCCCTGTGTGCCCAAGCCAGAGGGATTCACAAAGGTGGCTCTCCGGGGTCACACAGGGCACATGGGCAGAGCTGTCAGGGCTGAAGCATTGCCAGCCACCAGGACAGACTGTTGTTGGCAAAGCTGCAGCACAGCAGATTGCACTGATTTCACATTGTTTTCCTGCAGCTGTCTCCTGCTCTGAGAGAGGCTGTTGAAGGCATTGTTGTGCTCTCCCTGAAAATTCCAGGGGTGCCAAAAATCAGGCATCAGCCCAGAGACACTCATGGGTTGAAAAGGTTCCCTTGGCCACCAGAGCAAGAGCTCACACAGGACACAGCCCTTCTCCCTGGCTGTTACACAGACAGAGGGCATCCCCCTGGATTTTGTAAAGATCATTCCACATCTGTCTGAAAAACAAGGAAAGAGGCTCCCCACGAGCTCAAATATCACCCAGGTGTCCACTGCAACCCTTGCCAGCATCTCTAAAACTGTTCCTGCAGCTCCTCTGTGCAAACCCAGACCCAGCAGAGCAGCACCAAAAGCACTTTTGGGTGCTCCGTGGCTCTGTGGAAAAATCTGTGCATCCCATCAGATTAATGTGCGAGCCCACAAACCCAAGTGTGGCAGGATTCCCAGAAAGCCACGCGGTTCCATGCGAGGTGAGGATTCTGCTCGGCTTTGCTCCTCCACAGAGAACAACCCCGCTGTCTGGCACTGTGCTGGGTGTCTGCTGCCTCTGCAGGGAACCCTCCAGCATCCTGCAAGCTGCTTTCACTGCTCCCACAGCACTGTGGGACTGAGTCCTCCACCGCATCTCCCCAGATTTTTAGCACTTCTGTCCCAGTGTGGCTCCACGGAAAACATCTCCCCTGGAAACGCTTCGCACATCAAGCGCAGGGAGGCAAGTCCTGCTCCTCCTCACACACCACATCAGTTTGGCTCTGACACTGGGGCATTGGTGCAGTTCAATCATAGGTGTAAACAGCAGCAAACACGTATTTTGATAAGAGTTTGTCACGTGGATCACATCCTTTATGTGTGAAGCGGGCTCTGGTCCTGTTCTTCCACAGGAGGAGTTTGTATGAACATCATGTTTCTTGAAAAGTCTTCCCAAACACAGCAAGGATGTTCCTCTCCACAGGCCTATTTTAGGTTTAGTTTTGATCCTTCTTGCAACCTCACAGGTATTGCAATGAGTTTACAGACCACAGGCTGCTGCTCTGGAGCACTGGGAGAATTCCCTGCTCCCCTCCTGCCTCACACTGGTGAGAGAAGGGAGGATCCAGACTTACACACGTGCCCAAATCCAGGGAGCCCATTTATCCTGACAACTGAATTATGCATGTCTGCAGAAAAAAAATAATCTCTGCTCCTGCTCAGAGACATCATCATCATCCAGCAGTGAAAAAAACACATGGCACAGCACCAGGCTGCATGGAGAATGTGCTTCAGGAGCAGGGACAGAGGGGAGGAGGACACAGGTGACAAGACAGCTCTTACCTTAACCCATCAGGGTGGTGGGCTGGGGGAGCTGCTGCCATGCAGGAACAGCTCTGTTTCCACACGGGTTCTGTGTGCTGGAGGAGCCTGCCTGTTCTAATCCAGGGCACTCGGGAGTGGCTGCATTTGCACTGCACAAACATCCTCCACGAACCTTCCAGGAGCAGTTACATCCACCAACACACATGGCTTTAATTGGGGATGCTTTTTTTTTTTTTTTACTTCCATTGCAGTCACACGTTGGGAGCTGTTACTTTTCTCTCCTCTGTATGTATCTGGATGGCTGCATTCTCACTCTCCTGTCTGAGCCATGCCAGCCTCAGGCAACCAGCTCCGAGAGCGTCAGCCTCGACAAATGACTCAGTTCTGTCTGGAGCCAGGTCTGCAAAGCATCTCCTGCCTTCCCTTCCCTTCCCAAGCTGCTGCTCACACAGCTGCCCTGGCCAGGTGAGCTCTGCCCTCTTGGAGCTCCACAAAGCAGAGCCTGACCCTGCTCTGGCAAACCTGAGGGGAATTCCTGAGTCACAATGGGGGAACCTCACCCAGGGCCATTCAGGAAGGGATTTCCACCACAGGAGAATCACTTTGCTCAGTGCAGGGAACAGAAGAGTTTTCTCTGCTCGCTCCTCATCCTTCTGTGAGGGACCCACTGCTGGTCCCCTCTGCAAAGTGGTCAATCACTGGCACAGCTGATGACAACTTTTTGCCAAAGACACGGATGCCAAAGGATGGTTTTATTGAAGAGAACATCTTGCAGAGTGAGTTTTTCTTCTCTTCAGAACAGCAGAGGAAAACGTGGGTATTTTCAGTCATTTCATTATTAACTCCTCAGACACCTGAGCACGCTGTGGATGCTCCCCATGGACCAGGACCTCCTCAGAGCCTGTGGTACCTGCTGGAAGTCTCCCCACTGCCCTCCTAGAGGGGCACATGAAAGGGATGAACACAGAGAAAACAGCAACTTTCCTTTCTCCCCTGGCTTTACCCAGGAAGGCACCAAACCACAGACTTCCATCAACCAAGCAGTTCGTGCTTGTAGTTTCCTGGATTACTGCCCTGATGGAAGCAATTCATACGAGAGCTGGCCAAGGGCTGCGGCCTTAAAATTCTGGGCACATCGCAGTGAACTCATATGTTTTATTATTTAAACCCATGCAGGAGCTCAGGCACTCGGCTGAACTCAGAGGCCAGGAAATGCCTGGAGGTACACGTGGAGTATCACAATTCCAGGACATTCAGCTGCTTTTATGGATGCAAGTCTCCACTCACTCGCCACGAGATGTTGGCCCGTGGGCTTCCCAAGCTGGAAATCACAAGGGCTTGTTTGTCAGGAGGGAAAGAGAAACACCCGTGGCTTAGGAAGCTCAATATTTTCATTTGTTAGTCGCTGGTGGTTTGTATTCCTGCCTTCACGCTGCAGAAGACTTGGCTGATAAACAAGCTGAATCTGATGGCTTCTGTGTTTTGCAGCGAGATCCATTCCCCAGAGCATTTCCTCCATACAAATCTCTGCAGACAGCTGCTAAAAAAAGGGGCTATTGCTGCTGCAGCACCAGCTGGGAGATGGTGAGTGCACAAGGACAGTGAGGACAGGACCCTCCTCAAAGCACTGGCAGCTCCTGCCCATTCCAAATCCTTCCTGCCTGACTGTAACTACAGACGTGTGCTTTTCTCTCTCCACCTCTTACCTTACCCCAAAAGACAACCACCCCCAAGGCAGGGCAGCTCCACTCACTTACACAATTTAACTTGCAGCATTTTCTGACAGGGAACATTGCTCTGCATCCCTCTCTCTCTTTTTAAATTACCTGCTCTCTTCTCAAAGCCTGAGAGACAGGGAACTGGTGGAGTCACAGGTGCCTGAGCACTCAGGGATGTTCTGCTTTCTTCAAGCCAGTCCCTGGCACTGGGCTCTTCACAGTGACCAGACCCCAGGGCACCCAGGCTGCTCCTTCTCCTGTGGTTTGCAGTGTTCCCACCACATTTGCAATGCACACCTTGTAAACAGGCAGAGCCTGGTATTTAATTCACCAGCTGGTAACTTCCTCCAAAACAACTTTCTGCTCCCTCCCGTGTTAAGGAGAACAGCAGAGCCACTGTAATTCCGTGTGACACCAGTGCTGCACTGCCCAGCAGGGCTCAGCAAAGGACGAAGCCAAGGCCTCCAATGCACAATTGGCACAATTACCCTCGCTGATGTGGGTGAGGAAATGCTGAAGGAAAAGAGTGGGAGTCAGGACATTCAGCTCCCAGTTTTGCCACCTCTATTGTCTTTCACCCTCAAGACTCTACAATTTCCCACCCTTGAAAACAGGAACAATATTTCCCAGAAAGGCTGCAATAAAATACTGGTGTTTACCACACACTCAGAAACCCTGGAACGGATGCAGCCCTGCCAGGATCCACTCAGCACCATCATACGAACCATGAATAACAGTAATTAACAAATAGCCCCAGAGAGATGAATATTAATCAGCATTTCCCAGCTCTCCTCAGGCACAAATGGATATTCCACAGATGGAGTGCACAAAGAGCCACCTCAGCTTTGCAGCGTGGATCACAGGAGAAACTTGTCCCACAGCTAATTTGGGCTGAAGCTGCTCCAGAGCACGGGAAAAGGCAGCAACTCACACCAAAATGCCCAGAGAGGTACCACCAGCTACAGGTGAACACTCAATTGGTACCTGTGATACCCACCCCAGAGCAAATACAGCCCAGTGCTCTGCAAAATCACAGGAGTGCCAAGAAAGTCTTGGAAACAGAACTGGGAAGCCATTTGGGACAGCAAACCCCTCTGTTCTACCTGTAAATACACATTTGTGCAGCTCTGTTAATCAAGGCACGGAGAAGCCCCAGCACACACGGACCACTGTCCCAGCAGTGGGGTGGAGCTTCCCTGGGAAACTGAGCACAACTATTAATTATCTGTGTTGCCCTATAGCAAAGCTGATCTCCTTGTGCTGAGTCTGCTGCAATCCTACAGCAGAAGCCAATCCTCCCAGGCTCAGCAGGGAGAGGCTGCAAATCAAGGATTCTGTCCCAGGTCCCATCACGGATCAGCAGCTGGAGCTGCATCCACAGCACCCAGGAAAGGGCTCCCTTCCTCAGGAGCCATCTCTGCTCCCTGGCAGCCAGAGAATGTGAGGGAAACAGGATCCCCAGGGCAGGAAAGGAGCTCTGTCACACCCTGTGTGCTCAGAGCTGCTTCCAGCAGTCACCCTGCCCTGCTCAGAGCCAGCTGCAGACAGAACTGACAGCTCCCAGTCCTATCCATGCATTTTTAAAAGCAGCTTCCAAGACACATCTGCTCCCAGGTGGAACATGAAACAGCTCTTACACTGAGCTGTGTTATTAGTGTTTTCCTTATTTCAATCCTTTTTCTTGATCTTTCTCCTGCATTAGCCCCAAACTCCCAGTGAAGAACCCCTCTGGCTGCTCCAGAGGGTGTAAGAGCAAAGGGTAACAGAAAAGCTTGAGGGGAGCCAAGACAATCCAATATTCCTCTTTCAAAAATGCCTGCAAGGGCAGCAGCTGCACAGAGCTACTGATGCACAGCAGAAGGTGAAGCTTCTTCAGACAGATCTTGTCTAATCTCAGAGTCAGAAAGGAAACACCTGTAGTTCCAGTGCCCGGCATCCTTGGGCAAAACCCTCTCACTAAAAGTAAACTGGGAATTGAAGATTTTTAAGCTATTTACTCCTACCCTGAAGGTACTCAACAGACAGCAGCACAGCTTTCCAAACCATTAATTCAGGGTTTTGTTGCTGCTCCAGTGTTCAGGGCCTTGTAGAAGGTCTTTTTATCCCTTCCACTGAAATAAGGAAGAGCAGGTATAAGTGAGGTGCTTCAGCAGATGCTTGTCCCCCCCCTCTTCCAGGCTTCAGTGGGGCAGGGATCCATCAGGCATTTCCAGGACCAGGCCATTACACTGGTTTGGGTTTGGCTGCCCACTTTGAAGGCTCTCAGTTCAATGCCTCAGATTCAGTTCTAAAAAGAGCCTGTCTTTGCCCCTCTCCTGATGGGAACAGAGGTCATGGCTATTGTCCTTAACCAGCCCTGTTAATTTTATCTCAGGAGAAGTGAGTTAAGTCACTTAAGTACAGGGCTGTGCTGCAAATTGCTCATTTAATACTGCCCTTGAAACTGCACTGTAATGATAATTTTTCACTTCCTTCCCTAGGCAGTTGCATAACATTGCTGGGCATTGTTTAGAGAGCTCCAAAGCAGAGGCAGCCGTGTCCCTTTCCCCTTCTCCTCACCAAGCACTGGCAGGGATGTTGATTTTCTGGTTGTGGGGGTTTTTTGGCTTCTTTTTTTTTTTTCACTCTATCAGCTTATTACATTAAACAACAGATGGACATGACTCTGAATGCAAATAGCCTTCCAACAAAATTATTCCTACTTTCTTCAGCTTTCAGTGGAAAAAAAAAATAAAACCCATTTATACCAGTTAAATCTAAGCCAATTAGAAAGTCAGATCTGTCAAATAACATTTAATTAAAAGTATATTTAGGGAGGGAACAGCTCAGTCAATGAAAAGCTTTCCCACTGACAATATAAATAGCCCAGGCTCAGAATTCACTTTGTGGTTGGGATACTCAGCCTCTGTGCCCAGACCAGGAGGAATTTGGGTTTCATGGCTTTGGTTGGCAAAGGATTTTATAACAGGGAAGTGGAATTCTGGAAGCTGGGCTGGCTGATCAAAGGGGCACAGAGAGCAGGACTGGGATGGGACACAGCACTGGATACACCTGAGAGCAATCTGGAGATAAAACTGCTCTTAAAGCAGAACAGCATCAAGAGTTTAGCAAAATCCATGTCTCCACTTTCAGAAACATGCTGCTTGTGGCTTCTTGCAGCCTAAGACCTGACAGAGTTCAAACCTGTTCTTCAAGCAAGTCTGAATGCAAGTTTGGACACCACCTCAAGTGGAAAAATACGAGACAGCAAGAAATCAACACTCCACAATAAAAATACAGTTCATGTTCTCCAGTAAGAGAAAGCCTGATCTGCTGGAGAGGAGGCAGGAGAGCACAGAGTGGAAAGCAGGAACATGAAAGCTGGGGAGATGAGGCTTGAGACAGCAGTATTTGCTTCATGGAGAGCTCAAAGTAAAGACAGCAGTGACAAAGCTGTGTCCTGGGGATGTGTTAGAACAGCACAGATGAAGGGAGCCACAGTCCCTGGTTGTGCAGGTGATCCAGGACACAGGCCAGGGTCACCCCAGATCCACCTCAGGGCAGCAGGGGGGTCCTGCAGGGACCCTGTGCCCCACACCAGCACTGCCACCCCCTGCCCTCGCTCCAGCTCCAAGCACAGAGAACCAGAGGTGGGAATGTCACCCCTCAGGACACACCTGGAGACCTCCTGCTTGAACAGGAACACACACACTCCATAGGCTGGAATCCAGGCAGGATCTTCCATCCTGATGAACTTCTTTTAACAAACTAAGCCATTCTATCACTGCCAGTCCATAAAAAATCCCTTCCTATCTGCCTCCTGCAGATGCTCCCTCCAAGCCTGAGGCCTGGATCAGTGAGGGAAGAAGCTGATTCCCCAGACTTTTACCAACATGTCCAATTTTAAGCCTTTCTGCTCCTGGCTATGACTTTGCTCATCCTCAAGGCACCACCAAGGCAAGGCTTTCCCCTGTGGTTTATGTAATATATCAAGAAAAAATCCAATGTCTGGGACACTCATCAGTGAGCTGGAGGAGGGGAATGCCAACAGAGCTGTGCAGCCTGTTCCTGTCTCCTGTCACCACAGTGGTCATGGTCCAGCTGCATCTGGCTCAAGAGAGGAAGAGCCAAAAAGGATTTTAAAAATCACTCTTCTATAACAAATCAATTTCTCAGCTTTCATAACACGTTTTCATCCTTCGGTGTAACAGGCACTGCTTCCCTAACTTCAAAAATAAGGGGCAGCAGATCCCTAATTGGCCATATCCTCCAGGAAAACAGAAATTAATCACACACAAGATTTTCCTGTGGCATAAGCAGCTCATGCTGCAGACACCAGCCAAAGCTCTGGCAGGACCTGGAACCAGAACAGGACCCACCACTCATGGAGTGAACAAAACTCCTGCACCCGGTCACCATGATCCAAACACAAATCTCCTGGTTACAGGAACTCTTTCCAGTGACCCTCCTCTCCTGCTGGCTGTGAGCTCTTGGAGACACTTTTCCAGGAAAGAAGCATCCAGTGACCAAAGCAACGGGTAGCAAAAGGCACCTCAGCAGCTGGGCATGGAGCTCTGAGTAGCACAGCTCACTCCTGCCTCACAGCCAGCATTCCAGGTGGGAAGGGTCACAGCTGCTCCCAGACCCAGCTCTGGTGTGATTATTAACATTTATCTCGCAGGGAACTGGCTTTGAGGGCTGTCCTCAGGCCACACACGAGTCACAAACTGATTTGACTTCAGTTGACTCAGAGACAAGCTCTGAACAACCACAAACACGTGGGCAAGGCACAATGTTCTCTTTCTTGTCTGCTTGGCACAAACACCCCGTACAGGGCACAGGATTTCGGGATGAAGCATCCAGAGGGACTGCTCTCACCCCAGGAGAGGCACAACAAGCAGAACTTGGATCAGTGAGGTGCAGGCCAGCACAAGGAGAAGGCAGAGCATCACCTCAGCTCCATTTCCCTGTGCTCAGGGTCCAGTTAACGCCCTGAGGACAAGAAGCGTTTGTATTGCAGCAGCACCTCCAGGGCAGAGGCAAAGCAGGATCAGAAAGGATGCCCAAAAATCCTGTCTGCTCCCTGCAAAGCACCAAGTCCCAGGTCAGACCAGAAGGATCCCTCTCTCCGCTGAGGTGGACACTCAGTGTCCTGCTTGGCTCCACATTGGGATGACCACACGACTCACCAGAGCTGAAAGTACAAGTGAGTAGTTCAAAACATCCCAAAACAGATGTCAACAAAGCCAACCCTGACTGCTAAGCTATCATATAATTTTTGCTCAGGCCACCTATTATGCAGCACAGCTATTTTAGAAATGCTTGTCCTGTTTTACACATCCTACTGCCTGGTGGAGACTGAGTGCAGGGGCCAACGGAAGAAAAATCAGAATTTTTCCGAAACCTCTGAACCAGCATTCGCAAATGTAATAATCAAGCAATTTCAAGTTTAAGCTACAGAGTAAACAGAGACCAAATGGTCATTCCCAAATGGTCATTCCCAGCTTTCTGGTAATGCACCTGAGCACCTTCCCAATCCCACAGAGGAAGCTGATTGCACTTTTCCAAACCCAGCACTGCTGCTGGTGCTAATTTTCACCTCAGGCAGATACAATTAAACACCACCTCTTGGAAAGAAAATAGCTGTTAGCTTATATAAAGTCCAGATTTAAAAGTTGTGCAAGTCTACTTTACAAGACCTAGGGAAAATATCAAAGTATTCCATGGTATCGTTACCCCTCTTGGATACACACAAAACAAACAGGAACCATTCCAGACACAGGTTCCTCCCAGTAGTGGATTTTCTCCCCAATTTGCTTTGCAAACACCAGTTTACTCTGCCTCAACCACCACGCTGAGTTGTGCCCTCTCTCGCTGCCTTCCGTGTCAGAAGGCCAGCAATTTTTCCATCCCATTTTCCCCATCAGAGCAGGAGGAAGCTGCCTCCTCTCTCAGAGCTCTGTGGTGCTCAGAGCTCTCTCTAATTGCCCAATGCTCATTCAGGTCAGGTCCTCGCCGTGGTGACACTAATGAGTGAGATGGGGACTGTTTGTGACACAATCAAGAAAAGTTTGTAAACATCACAAAAGCCAACAGTGCTTTGGAAAACAGAGACTGCGGGAGAACAGAAAGCAAGGGAAGGGAAAGGGAGGAACAAGGTGTGCTTTTATCTGAGTTCTCAGGCCAGATTAATGCATTTCTGGACTGATTGCAGCGTTATCTAATGTTCTTTGTGTGGGATCAATAACATCTCCATGATGTCAGTGCAGTACAGTGATGGTTTCCCCAGGACATGTCCGTGTCTCCCTCCCAGACCCAGAAATCTCCAGAGTGGCCTTTTAAAAGCAAGGGGCCAAATCCAGGGGAGCTCTCTGGACACTGGTGGATTTGTCCCCAGCATGAACTTGTCACTCTCCAGAGTGCAGGGGAACCATTTGATGGATTTGGTGCTTCCTACACATTCAGGATCAGCCAGCCAGCACAAAAAGGCAAGTTAGAGCACCTGTAACAGTGGGGAAGAGCAGGACAGCTGCTGCCAGCAGGTATTTCACAGTTCCTACAACCCCTATTCTGCCCAACAAATCCTCAGAGGTTACACGCAGCTGAATTAATGCACTTAAATCAGCACCAACCCAAAACCTCATGGAAGGTAAAGCAGTGACTCAGGCTCACACAGAACTCGGTCAATTCGAGTTTGAGGAACACAATCACAGAGCTGGACAATTCCAACAAGCTCCAGCAGTGACCCCATACCCAACACCAGAAGCTGACCCTCACAGAGACACCAACCCTGCAGAGTCACAGCTTCCAAAGCCCTGGACTTCCAACAGGTCCTCCTCGAGATGTAAGAGTTCTGTGTAGCAAAAGGCATCAGAAAGGTGAGCAGGGGCAGATGTACAGAAACACCCCAGTTTTGTGGTGTGTGACTGCTGTAGCAAAAGTTTTGACTTCAGTCTCTGTAAATAGAGATGTTTGGCCCAGTCAGCACCCGGATTATTTGCTGCCAGCACAACAGAGCACATGCCTTTGTTTAGGAGGGGCTGAATTTAGGGAACCACTAAGGGATGTAATAAAATGAACAAACACTTTCATTTTTGGCACGCTTCTCCCCACCCATCCCGTTTCCTAGAAGGAATATACCTCCCCCAGCTCCTCAGTAAGGGGTCTGGCACTCCCTGCCTGCACAGGTACCTTCTGCAGTTCTTACACCTCAGTTAATGCTCCCAGGCAAAAAAAAAAAAAATCCACATATTAAGATTTTGGTACCAGTGACTACGGCTTTACCAGCCAAGCAGTCACCTGAGGTTCCACCCATCACACCAGACAGAGGCACTGAATTCACCCTGAAGTTTCTGCACTGCAATACAAGTGAAGTTAAGGAAGAAACTAAGTTACCACTTATCTCACAGAGCGTTAGGGACACAGGCTCCACCAGCGCCTGCTTTTAAGGCCTAAAAGGCACAGCAGAGACTTTTAAAACCACATGTCCTGCCAGAGCCACCCAGATAAGCCACAGGAGAAATGCTTCCCATTTCTCTTCTGCTCTCTCTTCACCAGCAGCTGGGAGCAGTGTTCATTGCGAAGGCACACATTTGTGATAAGCAGCCTCCTGCTAAAATTTCCTTTGCAAAAGTGACCAAAATCTCATCCACAAAAAGTTTCCAAGAAAAACAAAAAAGAAAGAAAGAAGAAGCCTGAGTTTGGTTAAAACACAGCAGGTTTCTCCACAGCACTAGCTCCCCCAGAGTAGGCAGAGCAATGATATTAACTCTGCTTCCTTCTTTTTCCCTGGAGTTGCTCTACAATACAACATAACCAAGAAACACCTGCTGCCCTAATGAACCAGCACTCATTAAATGAGACAACCCACTAGCTGCTGTGCTAATTATTGCAGAGCATGCAAAGAGAATTGATGAAAAGCTAACGTATCCCATACACTTCAAGCATTCTCGGGCTCTTTTAGCCCTCTAGTCCAGCCACTGCACCACCTCCACTTCAGACTGCTAGAGGAGAGATAAAACACAGCGATGGTGAACAGCATGAACAACGCTGGAAGGCCTCAAAGTGACTCATTTAGTCCTCTTTGGGTTTAGTCTTTTCCATTTTTGATCTAAATGAAGAGAATGGGCAAGACACGGCATTGCCACGAACGCCAAACAGCCCGGAGCTATTTTTTTCTTCCAGCCCTGTGTGCATTTCTGTAGCGCCCAGTTTTAAAGCTGAGACTTGAAGTCTCTGCAGTGCGATCAGGAGCCTCCCATGCGATTGCCCAGCGCCGAGCAGCTTTGAGCATCACCCTCCTCAGCAGAGGAGCCGCTCGCTCCAGGCCGGTGCCAAGGATCCCACCGGAGCATCGCCAGCTCCCACCACCCACGAGCGGGAGCTGCCCCGCGGAGGGAGCGCCGCGTCCTTCCCGGCTCCTCTCACTCTACTCCGGCCGGATCCCCGCCCGTGCAACAGCTCCTCGCTTCCCATGGCTGAGCGCTCCCTCCCTCCGCGGCGACCCCGCTGCGCTCCCGGGGCTCGGGGACGGGCGCAGCTCCGGGGTCGGGCTGTCCCCAAGGACCGGGCTGTCCCCAAGGACCGGGCTGTCCCCGGGGCTCCGCGGGCTCGCCAATGGGCGCAGCTCCGGGGCCGGGCTCCCCCCGCTCCGGGCTCCCCCCGGCCCCGCTCACCTGGAGTAGAAGCGTCGGGCGGCCGAGCCCGGGCTGTCCCCGCCGGGCGGGCTCGCCATGGGCGCCGGCCCCGCGGCGGGGAGCGGGCAGCGGAGTATGGCAGCGCCGGGAAGTGATGCACCGAGCAAAGAAACTCGCGGGCAGGCCCCTCCTCCGGCTGATGTCACCCGGCCTGCCTCCCGCCCGCCCGGCACGGCGGGGCCCGCCGCGGGGCNGCGGGTCCCGCCGCGGGACGGGGAGCGCGGCCCCGGCTGCGGCAGCCCCCGGTAGTGCCGGGCACGGCGCGGAGCCCCCTCGTCCCCCCGGGGACATCCCCGGTAATGCCTCGTCGCTCAGCTGGGAGCGGCCCCAGACGCGCAGCGAGGTGCGGGCAGCGCACCTGAACGGTATCGCCGAGGGAAAGCGGAGTAGCATCGCTGATTTCTGACCAGGTGGAGATGTTAAAAGCCATAATGGGTGTCGGGGTTGGCCCGGCCGAAGCCCTTTTGTGTTCGAAAGTGTCTGCACCTGGAGGCGGCCAGGACGAGCAGCAGGGACCAGGCAGGACCTGGCAGGGCTGCATTTGCTGTGCTGGGTCAGCAGGGCTGTGCTACAGGCAGACTGAGCCACAGAGCAAAGTCTGGCTGCTCTGTTTGGTAGTGAGGAATCCACCAAGAAAAGGGATTTTCCCTGCAGCCCACAGCAGCTTCTTTCAGTTAACTATGTCCTGCTGAACCTTGGGGCTTTAAATATTTATTTCCCCCCAGACACCTAGAGAAGGATGCAGGTCATCTTAAGCATTGCATCCAGCTCCCTCTGTTTTCCAAGGCTTGAGATGCTCCTGGAAAAGTTAGGGAGTTGGTCACTCAGTAGGAACCTGTCTGAAAGTTAGGGCCACTTACCCAGCAACAGCAAATTAAATGTCATTATCATCACAGATCCCCCCCAAGAAGCACAGCTATAAACTCTGGTTTTCACAGGGTTCTGGCAGCTTGCTCTGCTCATACAGAGCCCTGTGGTCAGAAGGAATCCAGAGCCATGCCTATTTACTGGACTGTTTCACCCTGGGGACCTGCTCAAAACCCCTCTCAGAAGTAAACCCTGCTCAGGAAAAAACATCATCAATAACACCCCACTAGCAAACCACAAAAGCCTCTTTCCCAAGAGCTAATTGATTGGCCATTTAAATTCGAAACAAAAACCCATAAACCAACCTGTGTCTGTGTCTCAGCTTAGGAATAGTCTCAATTCAGTAGATAAACCACAGCAGAGAAAGCCAAAAGCATCCTGCTGAGAGCTGTCTCCTCACCCCGGGAGGTGTGGTGCTGTCCTGAGTGCCTTATTATCCCAAGAAATGGGAAACCCTCTGCACTCCTGAGTAACCAGCCACAGAACCTCCACTGGAAGGACCAGGCTGGGACTCTGTGCCTCACACCAGCCAGTTTTTACCCAGGTTTGTGGTTTCACAGAGTGCAGCAAACACTCTGTTGCAAAGCAGCTTTTCACAAGCCCTGGAAACATGGGACTGTTCAGCCCTGAGAGATTTTGGGGCTTCAGAGGGGTGTTTGTCCGTGCCTCCCCCCTCTTCCAGATGAGAACATTAGTGCAAAAGATGGAACCCAGCTTGTGCTGCTGCTGCTGCTGCAGCCCTTCCCCAGCCCCAGGCACTGAGGATGCCGAGCTGAGCTGGGCCCCAGCGCTGGGCTGGCATTCAGCGAGTGTGGGAAGACAGAGGAATTGCCCTTCAGAGAAACAATGCTGGAAAGGAGAGCAAGGGAAAGGAGGGAGGAGGCCAGCTTCCAGTTTGGGCTCCAGCCAGATCTATGGTATTCCACAGAGCTCTGGGCAAACGGGTCACCCACACGTTAATGACACAGGAATCGCTCGGTCAAATTCCAGGGCCTGGGTTGTGCAGGAGGTCAGACTGAGATGAGCATAATGGTCCCCTCTGGCCTTCAAACTCATGAATTTGCAATGGATAATTTATCATCTGACAAACTCAGCTTCTCTTTCTTCTTGTACAAGTGGCAAATAGGTCACAATAGATTCGAATTCATTAGATGAAATCATTCAATTACTTTGCCGTGGGTTGGGTTTGGTTAACCCTACATGTTCATGCCAAGAAGCTCCCTGCAAGGACTTGGACCTCAGCCACGACTCAGATCCATTGCTCGGCTGCAATG
The DNA here is from genome assembly GCA_013398115.1 of Falcunculus frontatus. Taxonomy (NCBI): domain Eukaryota; kingdom Metazoa; phylum Chordata; class Aves; order Passeriformes; genus Falcunculus; species Falcunculus frontatus. The sequence goes on from VZRV01009367.1 coordinate 316,049, forward strand.
GAACAGGAAAATGAAAATCATAAGAGTACAGAGAGAAAGAAACCCCGGTACTTCAGAAATGCCACTAATTCCTCTGGTGACGTGTGTGCACATTGTGTCATGTGTTGGGAAGGACCTGGAGCAGATAGAGAGGCTCCAGATGAATGTGGTGAGTGTGACCTACAAGGAAAAGGTATGAGAATTGATTTGTTTGGTGCAGATAAGGTCAAGAAGTGGAGCTGGAATCTTTCGACATTAAAAGGGCTGCTGCAGAATGGAAAAAAGGAGGAGTGGATCCTGAAGAGCAGGGCAGGGTACAACAGAGCTGGGCCAGAATCCATCAAAGGCAATGCAGGGTTCATTTTCCTTTGACCTTATGCACCTCTGCACCTCCAACATCTTTTGTTTCTGCAATCTTAAAGCTCAAAATCTTGTTCCTCCCAGCTCCTGAGTGTCTCTACACCTTCACTTACAAACACAGGCAGAATCACAGCTCTAAGGAATAGGATTGCAGGATCCTTAAGGCTTCTTGGGCAGTTTTTAACATTTCTTTTATAAATTGATACCCAGAGCTATCACAACACAAGATGAAAGAGCTCCAACTACTGCCATATTTCCTTCCACTTGGAAGAGACAGCCTTGAGAGCAGGAAGGCACAGAAAGCTCAAGGGAAGACAACGAGACAGAAGTCAACAGTAAATTTTTGCCAGTCATTTAAGAATTGCAAGGGCATAGGAACATCCCTCTGCTGCCTCCATGTCTTCATCATCCAGACACACCAGAGCCAGGCACTCCCTCCAAAACACAAAGATTCATCTTAATTAGCACGGCAGCTTTCCTGCAGCTCATGGAATGGATTGCTGGGGGCCTCTGCTGGGGTTTGTGTGCAAAAAGAGCTCTGCAATTCAGACTCCGAAGCTGACAGACCCCAGCTGAAATCACTACAGAACCGGCACCGTAATTGTTTTCTCTTTCTAGCAACAGCTGTGATTAATCACCAAACTTTGCACTTTTTTTTTTTTTTTCCCCAAGCTGGCAGTTTCCAAAAGCACCTTGCTATTGTCCTGCATTCCATTCTCTAAATCCCTCTAAACGTAGCCTGCAAGGAAGTGCTGGTTCAAACCAGCCTGGAAAAGAACCACAGAGCAAAACTGAAGAAATTTTGTCTTGCTTTATATCAGTTTCACAGCTGTGAGTTTAGATAGAGATAAGTTTATCTTTGAGCACGTTTTTGGAAGAAAATACCCCAGTGGATGTAGCTTCCTTCGTGTGCAGGAGATGAGAGCTCATAGTGGGTATTTTTCAGCTGGATCCTCTTCCCCAGGCACCAGACAAGGGACACAGAGCTGGAAGGGAGGGGATGATGGGCAGCCTTGGCCAGGACTGCCTTCCTGTGGAACATCACTGTTGGTGCTGCCTCATGCCAGTTTGTAAAGTGGAAATAAGAAAATAACTTTTACCTCTCTCTGCTGGGGAAGGAACAATGGCTGGAGATCTTTAGTGTGTCTCTGAGCTGTGAGCAAAGGAGTTTGAATGAGGCTGTCAGAGGTGTGAAGATGGGTAAGAGAGGAGTTGGCTTTGTGGAAGGCAAAGGGAATAATAAAAATGCCCCTGGAGGGTCTGAGGGCTGGTGTGCAAATCGTAGCCACACTTGGCCTGTCTGAACCAGGAACATTTGCCTTGGCTTTGGGATTTTCATAAAGCATAATTACATGAGCTGCAACAACATCCTCCTCAGAAGAGCCCAGAGCCAGGCAGGAAAGTGGGGAGGGAGCAGGAGTGGGTTTCAGCAGGAGTGCCTAGCTATTCCTTTACTTAAAACAACAAATTAAGAACAAGGTTCAATGTCTGTGTTTGGGGAACAGAACCCTCCATGCTTCTGAAAGATTGAACAGGTCCAAATAAAACCGCTGTGCCACACAGCTGTTTCTTCAGGACCTGGAAAGAAATTACAGATTTCAAGGGCTTTTACAATCCTTCTTTCCACTGAGTCTGGTCCTAAGGCAACAAAACTCCTCTGATCAGAGGGAAGGACTCAGCGAGGAACCATTATTTTATCTCCAAAGTAGAAGCACAAAAGGTTATTACAATCTGCAGATAAACTGTAATAGAGACTCACAGCCAGGAATATTATTCATACCTGAAATAAAGAGGATCATCTGAGAGTGAAGAGTTGTTTTGCTGACTGTGATTGTCTCTTTTAAAAACCTCTCGGAGCACAGACATTCAGGAAAAGCTCTGAGTAACGAGCTCCTCTGAATAATTCAGCTGTGTGCAGGCGCTCCTGAAACAGCAACAGCTGCTGAGCACAGAGACCCTCAGGGGCTCAGGAGAGCTCGGCTGCCCAGTTTGGGGGTGGGTAAGATTCCTGTTGGGCAGTACAGCTGGATGCAAACCCTTCCCAGAAGCTGAGCAGGAACACAGCCAGTGGGCTCTTACCTTTCCTTCTCCACCCTCCTGCCCACCCCTCTCTGCTGGTCCAGCACTGAAAACACACATCAAGACCTTAATGGTTCTCACCAGTTACATTCCCTCGTGTTTGGGTGCACCTGAGGATCTGGCCTTTGTTCTGTGCATATTTATACATCCTGTGTCTCTGATGTCCCTGAATTTCCTTTTCATTAATGTTCCTCTGGGCCACAGAGGAGGCAAACAAAGTGACAGAGCTCATCCGCTTCCTTCAGCTTTCAAGCTTGACTGAAAATGCTTCATTGAATAAATAGCAAAAGACCCTTAAAATGCCCTTGCTCCCAACCTCGTAGAGAGTTTGATGAAATGGAACCCCATGGCCTGGCACTGGCCTGCTGGGGAGATGGGGATTTTTTAGGCAAGGCCAGAGGGGACTGTCCTGATGCTTTTGTGCTAATGTCATGGATCCCTTGGATCAACAACCCAGCAGCTCCTCTTCTACTGAAATCCTGCTCTTTACCTCGGAGCAGAATGACTGTACAGAGTGCCTGGGAAGGCTTCTGAACTTGTCAAGTTTCAAGCACAGGAGCTGATGTGTGTTGTGGCAGGGTTCTGCCTCGTGCCAGCCTCCTCTGTGCCCTGGCATCTCCTCTCTGGATGCGGTTTCCTAAGGGACACTGGACCAGCTCACCCCAGTGATGTCTGCAGCAAGCTGGACATACTCGAGGAAAATCTCTGCTTCTTTCTCATCTCTGTGGTGAATTCCCATCCCTTCTCACTGCCTGGGAGCAGCTCTTCTGCTCCTGCAGGAGAATTCAACAGCCTGGTGGTGCCTGCTCAAAGAGAGCTTCAACCAAGACCCCAACAGGGTGATGGGAGCCTCTCTTGGGGCTCAGCAGAAATGTGCTGGATTTTCTGGCCTTGGAAGCCCTGATGGCAGAAACAGGGAGCTTTTCTTGGAGGCACCTCATCAAAACTCTATTGCTCAGACAAATATCCCAGAGCTCAGTCATGATAAGCTTCTATTTACAATGTTGGCAGTGGGTTTGTTTAACCAACTTCAATTTCCAAGAGTCAACAGACAAAACCCCAATTTCTTCTGCTGGAAGTCCAGGAAAAACTCCTGCTGGCATTGACTGAAATAAAGAGTAATCTTGTTTGAAGAATTGAAGGCCCAGAGGGGGGAAATACATATTTTCACCTTTGAAGGGGGCTTTATTTCTTCTTTATGTTGTAACTGTTGGTAATGACATTAATTACGAGCATGTTTGGGTTTGTTTTTAAACAGATTGCCAATATTTGCAGTGTAATTGCATTATTTAGTCAAGCTTCTGCAAGTGCTTTCCAAACACTCAGGGTGGAACTTGTTTCTGTTTAACTCCCAACAATTCTGTGAATCAGAGGCAGGCAGAGCAGAAGCTGCTGGCAAAGTGACTCTGTCACCAACCACAAGGTCACCGAGGCTCCTGCAGCAGAGCCCCCCCCCAGTCTCCAAACCAGCACATGGTGACAGGAAGCACATTCTGGTTATCACCAAAACTGCATCAAACCACAGGCTCAGGTCTGAAACCATCGAGTTCCTAATCAGCAATGAAAGCCAGTGCAAAAATGCCACCATTTACAGCTCAGCTCTGCTCAGTTTATCCACATTTTTCTATATTTTTTTGCACTTGAAGGTAAGATTGTTCTTAGCTTTCTAGTAGAATATTAGGACAATATTGCAGCAACATTAAGCAGCATTTTCTAAAAGTAATAATTGTCATTTTAGGACTGATAACATACTGATTTTTAAGCAAATAACAGAACACAAAGAAAGTTTCAAAGGCCCAAAGAAATTCTTCCCTGTGAGGGTGGGGAGGCCCTGGCACAGGGTGCCCAGAGAAGCTGTGGCTGCCCCTGGATCCCTGGCAGTGTCCAAGGCCAGGCTGGATGGGGCTTGGAGCAACCCGGGATAGTGAAAGGTGTCTAATGTTGGAATGAGATGAGCTTTAAGGTCCCTTCCAACCCAAACCCACCTGTGATTCTGCGATTCTATTAAATACCTCAGAATAAAAATAAGTGGGATTACCCAAGTACCTCATTAATCCAGTACTGGTGCAATGCTAATATGGGATGCAGTCAAAAGGGCTGTGGAATGTCAATCCCTTGCTCCAGAAAACTGTTCATCAAACAAGCAATCTTTCGTGTAATTTTAGTTAATAAAGATAATTCTGCTGACATAATAGATTTAGACTTCTGCAAAGCAGTTGACTTAATCTTGCATGACATTCTGTTAAAAATAGTAACCCCCCCCCCAAAAAAAAAATCAATGTAGCTTATTTTAAATGGATGGAAAAATTAGTAACATGCATCAAATAGTAATTATCTGATGAAGGAATTTCTAGTGTGTCCAAAAGGATTTACTCTTGGTACAGTGTTATCCAACACTTTTATCAATCCCCATTTTATCAGTAATCTAGAGAATGAGTAGGAAGATGTTAGTGGTAAAGTTTGTGTTTAAAAAGGGGATTTAGGACAGTAACAATTAATGGGAGAGGTGGGATTGGTTTGTTTTGTAGGGCTGTGAGAGGCCATGGGGGTACTGGGAGCTGCCAAACCAAGACCCCAAAGCATCACTGCAGCCAAAGCTGTAAATATCACCTACAGGAGTGGTGCAAAACTGGCAGGTGAATTGGTTCCATTTACTTAAATAAATGTTAAAGTCTTACTTAATCTTAGGCGAGATTTAACTTTATAGACAAGAAATTTTCTGGGAATAGAAAGTGTTCTAGTCTAGGAGAAAGTGGCACATCCAGAACTTGCAGCGAGGCACATTCAGTCTGGAAATAAGAGGTGATTTTTAAATGCAGGTAATTAAGCAGTAGCACAATTAATTTTTTAGGAGCAGCCTGCATTAGGTGGTGTCTGGAAGAACGGTGCTTAAAAATGCTGCAGTTCAAACACAAGGTCTGGGGCTGATGCAGCCTTTACCCAGTGTTTGCGTTACACCAGATCTTTAATTAGACAATCTGTCCTGTTAGCTGTGAAAACACTCTTCTCGTTTTACCCATTGATCAGGGTTATCTACCGATATTTGATATTTTCCCTGGCTTGGCAAATCTCCTCGTGTTTGTGGTGTATCGATCCCACGGGTGATTCACAGCCTGCATGGCCCGGGGGGGAAATGAATGGGAACGTTTGCTCCAAGTGGCCACTGGGATCAAACATTTGTGTCCTTTGCTGTTTGCAGCCCCCAGGCTGCGCTGGCCCCTTGGAAAAGGACAGTCCTGGTTCTGAGGGAGAGGTTTGGGACGGGCAAAGCAGCGGTAGTCTGTGTGTGTACCATCTCCATCCCCTCTCTTTTCCTTGGAAAAGCAAAGGCGGTGGCTCCTCGGAGCAGGGTCCCTCCCTCCTGGCTGCTGCTTTTGACTTCCACTCCAGAGCTAAATGATGTTGTCATAGAAACCAAAAAGGGGCATGTGGGAACCCTTGCAGTCCGGGCTGTGACACGACAGCACATTTCACTCACCTGGATCTTGGTCTCTACAAACTCATCACCTTCCTACCGGAAAAATTAATCGAGTTCACATTTTCCTATCAAATTCTTGCACAGTGCTGGCACTCCTTGCTCCCAGCAGCTCAGCCCCTAAATAAAGCATCATTTCCAGGTGTCCAGGAGCTGCTGTTTCTCTACCACGCCCACCCCTTGCTGCAAGCAAACAGAAACTCCTCGGGGTCAGCTTCCCTGCTTACATAAACTGGGAGAGCTCTGGTTGCTGGCACAGGGCTGCACCACTTTGCATCAGCAGGGAATCGAGCCTTCAACATCTGCTGGCTTTATTTTCCATTGGAGATGGGCAGGCACTGGTATCTATTTTCCTTTGCACTTAGCTCCGTATAGATTCATTTTGTCAATAATAAGGCAATATTTTTGTTGGTTTGCATTATTATCTGAAGAGACAGAGAGGGAAAAAAAAAAAAAAAAGCCAGACAAACAAATTCCAGTCAGTCATAAATGATCTTGGGTTAAATGACTGTGCTGCCTGGCATCCCAGGGGAGAGCAGGAATGAAACTCCAGCAAATCTGAGGGCAACCTGACTTGACGGAGCGTAACGAGGCAGGAGATGGCCTGTTGTGTTGGCTTAGCCTTGCTGCTTCTCCACTGACACTGTTTTGGATTGGCATTTAATGGTGAAACAAATATAATCGAGGGGAATCAGGTGAATTTATGAGCAGAGGGTCAGCGACCCCAGGGACTGTTCTTAGCAAGTGGGATTTATAAAGCTCCTCTGCTCTCATAACCTCTGGTAGTCGTGCTGGTGTCCCAGCTGGGACTGGGCAGAGCATTTCTGATGCCAGGGCTGAGATTAATGGCCTGCAAATTGTTGAGCAGATATAAAAAGCTGAAAGGTGGAAGGAGGGATTTCGAAGGCTGAAGGCCCAAGGGGAGCACTCCAGAGAGGAATAAATGCAGCAGGGAAGTGGAACTCTGGCTGGCAGCATCTGCTGTGTGGGCAGGACTCGAAACAGGCAGCAGCAGAGGTAGGACAGGAGGATCCAATTCCCAGATTTTGATTGGACAGTTTGGATTTTGAACACATCATTCTTGTTGAAGGAAGAGGCTAAATCTTGCCTTTCTTGGTAGCTGTTTGATGCCTTGTTGAAAGGTTGAAGCAGAACAAAGTAACATGTGAAGAAAAAGCTGAGGAGCACAATAAAACACCCTTAGGGAGTGCACAGAGTTTTGAGACTTTGCCACCAAGGACTCTGCATTTTCCAGCTCCAAAGGAATTTTCTTTCTTATGTTATGTTTTCTTTCTTATGTTTAGTGACACAAATAGGTGCCAGGTGTGTGGCAACCTACGTATTTCAATCCAGTCACACTAAGCCATGGAAAATCAGGAGATTTTGAGGTTTACAAGATATGACAACAAGGCAAATTAGTTAAACTGAGCTAAAGCCCACCCTGACCCCATGGTGGTTCCATACAAGTCAGATTTAACCACTGCCCATAGCTGGGAATGGGATCACACAGATGTGTGGTGTCTGATCCAGGAAATTACAGGCTCAGGCACTCAGGACCTGGTAATAAATGGTGATGAAGGCAGCACTGCAAAAATAATGTTGTTGCTGTCTCACAGCACTCCATAGATCACTGTGCTTGAGTGTCAATAAATGGGGGCATCTGAACACAGTAAATCATTCCCCACTTATCTGATCCCTCATTACAGAGCGGGGCCTGGGGCTCACAGCACATTTTGTCTCACTTATAGGTGTAACAGGCTGGCTTGGGGGATTTTACCAGATGGACTCTTCCCCAGCTCCAAACCAAAAGAACAAATTGGGAGCATCCCTGAGCTGCGAGGTTTCCCATCTGTGGGCTGTGCAAGCAGGGAATGGACCCTGCTTCTCATCCCTCCGAGGTTGTTGGGTGCAGGCATTGTGCCTGCTGCTCTGTTTTGGGGCACAGGGAACACGGGGCTGCCCCTGCCCCCATCAAAATCCACAAGAATCTTTGCATCAGCTCCTGAGTGTTTTAGGTCAGGCTTTAAGACACCTCATCACTCTGTACTGTAATTCTCACCACCCATGTACCCTTCCTTTCTCACTTTGCAGTGCAGGGAGACAAGGTGGAGGGAAATGTGCCATTTTACCTGGAGATGGGTGATTTAAATTGCCCACTCCTGGCCTGGCACTATAAATCCTCTCCCGCAGCTGGAGAGCCCCGTTTACTACAGCGGGTTTCCATGGCAATCCTGTGCTCTCCCACATTCCACTGCACAGTGCAGGCAGTCCCCCCCCCCTTGTCACTTCAGATTCCATTCACACAGTCTCCTATTGATAGGAAAAAACCCCAAATGGGCCATGGATAGCTATTTCCTATCTTAACACACTTTCCCCCAATCACTGGATGATGGATCTGTATTTTAGCACATCAAGAGAACACTTGCCCTTTGCCAGACATCACTTGGCAGGCAGCACAACATCCAGATATTCTGGAGGTCTGGTTCTATCCTGACACACATTACTCCTGTTATTTTAGGACATCAGTAGGAAAATGCAAGCTTGATATTCCCTTGCGTTTCTGGCTGTCAGCCAAGCAAAGGCAGCGTGTCTCTGTTGCAGCAAATCCTTCCCTGAGCTTGGGCAGCCTCGTGGCAGCCTCCCACCTGCATCCGAGCTGTTCTCAGCACTCAGTGCAACTCAGTCACTGAGGGGATGGCACAGCCCATGGGGAAAGGATCTGCTGCTTCCCAACAACGTGGGAAGGAATTAGGAATTTCATCTGCTAGGACTGAAAATGAAAAAGAATGTTATCAGTGGTACCAGCAAAAATCAGACTCCTCCCCCATCTCTGGGTGTTTTACATGAACACTGATTTCTTACAACATTACCTGTGGAGGAAGAAATTTGTGTCTTATCTCAGCAATTGTGACATGGCACCATTAATGGGGCAGCCCGTTTGTCTCAGTCTCATTGTGCTGCTGATTTCAGAGATGATAAGTACTGTTAAGAATGACTTCAAAGCGTAGTGGTCCCCTAAGCTCCTTGCAGATTCAAATCAAATCCCAATTTATGAAGTATCTTTATCTTTGTCCCTTTTAACTTCAGGTGGTGTTTTGTCACAGATTCCAGCGGGTGCAGGGCTGGGACCTTGGCTGTCAGACTTCAGAGCAGTGCACTTGCTTTTTTTATCAGCTGCCTCTTCCCTCCATATGCTCGCTACAAAATTCATGTCACATCCAGCTTGCAATCGAAGTCTAGATTTGGGCTTCGATTGTTTGCCAGCTGAGAATTGCTGTGAAGATGGTTTACAATGAAAATTGCTTTGTCAGGCACTGTAAAAAAAAATCAACAAAGAAATACCATTTTCTTTCGTTTTAGCTGCACATGTTTCCCAGAAGTGGGGGAACTCACAACACTCCCACAAAGCCAGGCACAGGGAGCAATCCAGCAAGAGAGTACAGGGGTGTGTCTGCCAGAGCTGTGGGTTGTTTGTAAGATTCTTGGAGCATGTCTGGAGGGTGCAAAAATTTCAAAACATTGAGACTTAGGAGGAATTTCTGGTTTTGGTTCACATACATCTGCACTTCCTGAATTTTGCTAGACCTTGTGGGTTACTGGGTGAACTATTTCCTAAACAGTGACAGTGCACAGCAGCAGAAACTGAAGCCTCTGGGAGGTGAGTCCATGTCAAACAAACCTCCAGACTCCAAACAGCCTCCTACAGGGTTGAGTAAATACCAAAGACAAAGTTTTTGCCTTTGCCTTGCAAAAACACCAGAAATCCACACTGAGTGCCACAGTGTGGCAGAGCTGGGCACTTCTTGCCCCATTTGCCATCGTGGGTGCAAGTGGGAAGTGCTGGTTAGGAAAAAAGAAGACTCACATCCAGACAATGTGCTCCCCCATGGGATAACCCCGTGTAGGGGGTCAGCTGCACCTCCCTTGGCAGGTTCTTAGATGAGAAACTCTGCAATTTCTTTTCCAGAAAAAGCCTAAAATTACTTTTGTAAAACCTCCTCTGAATATGCCATAGCCTGTTGTCTGATTTGCTAAAATGAGTAGGTGGTAGTTGGAGTGTCTCTGTAGGGGAAATTCAGTGTTTGGGGGCTGATGCACCATAAATGCCATAGGAGGGAAAACCTGTTCCTGCCTTGGTTCCATGCTGACAGGAGCTGTGCAGTCAGCAGGACAGAACTGTACATGACTGGCTCGTTTTGCTCATACAGATCTAAAATACAAATCCTAACGGGTTTGCTCCTCTTTGCCTCAGCTCACACTTGGCTCCCTGACTTGGGAGTTTCACACGCTGCAGAAGTGGGATTTGGCCCAGCGATAGGTTTCACTTCATCTCTCAGCAGATTTGTGGTCTAACACTCCAAGATGTGCAGCATAACACAGTGGCAATCTGTCACTCTCCTGGCTCTTGTCAGCTCCAACAGCTTGCTGAGAAAATACAGAGCCAAAATAGAAGCCAGTCCGACCTGAGGGACCGGAGCAGCATCGCCTGCCGAGAGCTCTGCCTGTCACAGCACAGACATTCCTGCTCCACTTGGCTCTTCCACCATCCCAGCAGGCTGGGACCAGCCCTGGGCTTTCCTGGTTGCTGTCACAGCTTCCCATCTTCCCAAATCTTCCCTGAGCGTTGCCCTCCCGCTGCTGAGGTTGCACATTGTGTTCTCTCCCCTCTCTGAGGTTCCCTTGGCACAGTGGCTGCCCCTGAGCCCTGGGACTGCAATTAGGGCTCTTATCTCTCGTGCACCCGGAATAGCTGTGGCTCCCCTCTTGGACAGGCTCTGCATTCCCAGCACTGAAACCTCTAATCAGGCCAGAAAGTTGGCTTGGAACAGCTTGAAACGGGAACTTTGTGACTCCAGTCCGCAGCTCAGGAATTCCTTGTTTGGTTAGACTTGAAAAGCTGAACTGCTGGGGATATCTGAGCACCGGATTTGAGCAGGGACATTTATTAGATTAGGCTGAGTCTGTTTCTTCAAGAGGACTTCTCAGAGACCACAGGGATCCGTGGGCATGAAAGGATGTGGTGCCAGGGTTTCGCCTCACCCTCTGAGTGCTTTCCAGTAATAACCAACACTCACAGTCCTGACATTGCTGCTGGAAGCAAATCTGTAGAGTTTTAAAGAATGAACAAATAATTGAAGATATAAACCAGAAAAATGAGTCAGATTCAATATAAACCAAAATGCTGATGGAACAGCATTCAGTTTGCTCTGCTCTGCAGTGGGGTGGGAGAAGAGGATACAGAGCCTTTTCTTGGGGTACTCACTGAAATTCAACCCCCAACAGCAGTAAGTGCAAGAATAAATGTGTTTTATGGCTATTTGCAGCCATAATTTTGAGGGGCTATAAGAAATCACTGTCAGGCTTCAGTCCAGGACATCACAGCCCACTAAAGTCCATCAGATGCTCCGTGAAAAGAGTGAAAATGAAGAGGAAAGGGAATCGTTGCTGTCATGAGAGTTTTGCTGCCGCTTCCCAGTCCAGGTTGTCTTTGTCCAAGGTGGCACCTGCTGCTCTCCTGGGTTGTCCCGGCAGAAACTGGGGCCGGGAGGCTCCCGGCACCGAGTGCTGCAGCTCCAATGTGCAGGCTGCGTTTGCCCTCTGCTGTTGGCTCATCAGACTGTTCCCTCCGGATAACCCAAAACCTAGAGAATCTGAATGGTTACCCACAGATTTCAAATGCTTACACTTAAAAGATTGTGACACTTAAAATAAGTGACACCTACAAAGGAGGAAAAGCCTCATTTGAGACTTTGGTATACATTTATTTTATATTATAAAGCTTTTGCTTATAAAGACCAGAAAACTTTTTCTTTTTCTTAATTAATTTTTTTTTTCTCCTAAATAGACCCCCAAAATTAAGCCCCCTGCTGTCTTGAAAGCAGGGATTCAGGTGTGACTGAGAGCAGGATCAAATGCTGGGTGAGCCCACAGGGCAAGGTGTGAGGAAAGATGCCCTGGGATGAGAAGAGCTGCTCTGCAATGAGGAAAAATGCCCTGGGATGAAGACTCAGGGAGGTCTGGTCCCTCTCCCTGCCCTGACATCTCAAAAGTGCAGAGCTGCTCCCACCTGGGCCCCAGGCTGGTCACCCTGCCCTGCCCTCTGCAGCCACCCAGCCCTGCCACTGGTCACTGCCAGGGTGCCAAACGCCCTGGAAAGGACACAAGGGCTTGTCACGAAATCTGCTGGCATCTTGCCACGTGTTTGCAAGCTGAGATCAGCATTCGGGCTCCTCTCGTTGCTGTTTGTTTTCTCCTCTGCTCCCAACAGCCCCTCCCTTGTGCTGTGGCTGCTGTCGCCCTGCACGGAAGGGCACAAACAAAGGTGTGAGCCCTGGAGGGGCTGGTGGGACTCCTCCGGTCCTCCCACTCCTCCCAGGACTCATGGGCAGGGCAGGGACTGACCTGGGAGGTGTCTCTTCTGCATTCCCAGATGGTAGCAGGGAGCCTGTGGGTGGCTCAGCCAGGGAAGGAGCAGCACAGGGGAAATCCAGTGCTGGGATCGCTCTCACACCTCCCTTTGGAAGTGCCTTGGGGATTAGCCACTCTTGAAAGGCTGCAGATCATCTCCAAAGGGCTTTTGCACAGATCCTAAGTGGAGATTCTGTTCTGTGCATGGCTGAGGCTTCAAAAGGTAAGAACTGGCAGGGACAAGGGGATGGATGGATGGATGGATGGATGGATGGATGGATGGATGGATGGATGGATGGATGGATGGATGGATGGATGGATGGGTGGATGGAGCTGATTTTCCCGACTGTCTGACCATTCCTGAGCTCCCAGGCAGCTCTGCAAAGTGCACTGACCCAGAGCAGGACATTTACCAGCTCTGTCATATCCCTGTCTCTCCTAAGACTCCTTCACAAGGCTGAGAAATTAATAATAGCACGTAAGATTTGCAAACACCACAGAAATGTAAATGCTGAGGCTCTTCATGGGCAGTCAGCAATTAGAGATGAGAAAATTTATATTTATATCAGCATATAAACACCCTGGGCGTTTCTCAGAGGGCAGCAGTGACCAGTCCTTTTGCATGGTTGTTTCAGACATGGAGACCAAGTAAGCAGAGCTGGAGCAGAGCTGAAAGATGGAGAACAGCTTTGCCTCTGGAGAATTGGATCCTTTTACTGGTATGTGGGTAATGAGCTTCCACTCTCCTCTGCACAGTCACAGCAGAGACTTGGGTAACTTTATTTTACACCCAGGATTTATCGCTTGTGGAAAAACTTTAGTGCTTAGTTTAATCCGGATTGTGTGACTTCAGGCACAATGGAGCAAATATTTTGAAGTTTGGAGAGTGCTGGGCAGTTTTGTAACTGTTCATAGCCCTTACAGCAACACCAACCCTCCCCATTTCATGCTGCTTTCTAAAGAAACCTGCTCTGTGAACCTTCCTCAGCCTGAAAGCATCACAGCTCGGTTTCTGTCGAGTGCATTCAGTGAGTTCACAGCAGGAGCTTCTCTGTATCTGATGTGTCACTTATTTTTTTTTTTCCATAAAGAGACACGAGCCATTCTTTCATGATTAACCCTGTATGGGATTTCTTTTTTTTAAGCAACTACTACAAATAAGACCGAATTGGGAAATTCAGCTCAGTGTTTTTAAAATGAGTGCTAATATCAGCAAGGATTTTGCTGAATAAGCACTAACACAGCCCAAAGAGCTTTAGCTCTGATGGAACTCAGCACTCACTGAGATACAAAAGCAGCCCAGACACAATTTTTCAGGAGCAGTTCTGTGTTTCAGCCACTGGCTCAACGATCTGTTCTGGCTTGGGCTTGAGGGGACACTGTCAATAGTGAAGAGCTGCTAAAACATCTTTCATCTCTTGATTCCACAGCTGTGGCCTCAGCTTGGAAGAGTCTCCAGGAAGCCAAAGCAGTGGTATGTGCAGTTCAGGGAGCACTTGCTGTCACACACCTTTATCTCTTTCTGTCAGCTGCCTGTGCATCACCTCCAAGGCTTAATTCCATGGAAACATTGAAATTGAAAGCAATGTAAACCTGGCATTTGGTTTGTTCTTTCCCGGTGAACACATCACCTCTTTATTTGCTAAATAACAAAGAGAGGATAAGGGGAAAAGCAAGGAATTTTAGCCGACTTCACAACACTCACAAAATTAATGACAAGAACAGACAAAGCTTTGCCTTACTCGTGTTTGAAGCCCTGAGCATAACAACAGCTGGGACATCCTCTGGATTCTCCCTGACTTATCATCCTCTAAGCAGGGAACACGATGGAGTTGTGAGCACAGCAGCTGCCATCATGACTTGACATTCCTTGGATAAATGCAGAATATTATCCAAATCCACAGGGTGTTGCTTGCACAGCAAAGGCCTGACAGCAGCATCCCACTGCTGGAGTTGCTCTTGGCTGGGGTCACTTCCAGCTTAAGCTGGTTTTAAAAACATCAGTAAAAACCTGAGGCACACATACTTGCAAAGTGCCAATAGAGGAGAGAGGTGATTTCACCTCTTATCTTCCCAGTCAATTGCATTCTTTCCAACTGTAGGAAATACCACATGGAACATGCTCAGACAGGCCAGTGTTTACACAGTAACTAGGAGCTGCAAAATTAATCAGGGAAGCAGCGGATGCCAGCGAAAAGCTACTCCAGAAATAAACCAAAACATATGTCTCCCTTCAAAAGAAAAATCTGCCTTTTCACAGCTACAAAGGATTGAAAACAAATTTTATCATCAAACATGGAGCTGTGCCAAATCACAGGCAGCCAGAAGAAAGCTTTGGCACAGAAAAAGCTTTGGTGAGTTCTGAGTTACTGGGAAACCGTTGAGATGGGACTGCTTTGGTGCTGGAGGGAAGGGAAGGTGACAGGAGATAGTGAAAAACCCTCTTTATTGAGGCAAGTGTGTATTTTCATCAGCTTTCTGTAGTGTTCCCAGCAAAATATCACAATGCACAGGAAGTCACACCTTGCTGGGGAGAACTCAAGCAAAAGCTGCAGCATTAACACCCACGAGCTACAGCACAGTGAAAGCTCCCTGTGCTTCTCCTCTGAGGGTTTCTTCCCTAGAGATAACTGAAGTGATGTAAATGCAGCGTTTTGTTTGCTAACTTTGGCAGGAAATACATAATGTGTTTAAAATCATTTCTAAAAGATAAAGTGGGAGAAGAAAAAAGCAGGAAATATAACCCAATTCCAGAACATTCTTAAAAACTAATGGCAAGAACTGACTTCACTTATTATTTTTACATCTGTTGGGTATTTGTTTTTGAGGTGGTTTATTGGGTGGGAACAGTTTCAGCTGCCAGCCTTTAATATTTATTTAATAATTATTTAATATTTATACAATATCTATAGAATATTTATTTAATATTTATTTAATATTTGTTTAATATTTATTTAATATTTATTTAATATTTATTTAATATTTATTTAATATTTATGGGCCAGGTTTGTTTGGGGAACAGTCCCCAGTAAAAGTTGCTGTTTGAATTTAATGATTAAGGAATATTTTTGACGTTTTGACACTGACATGGTTTTGATGTGCTGTAGATGGTGAGAGGAGCAAAGATGAAACAGCTTTGAGTGAGAAAAAGAGCAATGAGATTGCTCCAGCGCACAGGTAAATAATAACCTGAGTGTACAGCACTTGGGGGGTGAGCTGGTGAAGGCACACGTAAAGGGATTTAAAATTCGGGGATGCAGGACTTCAGAAAAATTTAGAGCCTTACTGGTTATTAGGGGAAAAAAGGAACAAAAGAGTCACCAAACAATTTCTCCCTCAGTTGTGACAAACACAGCAGCAGAAGAAGGCAGTGCCTGATACCAGTTCTCTGCCCATGATCATAATTTCTTGTATCAGATCACAACTTGCACTGTACTTTCCTAATATTATCTTCATTTGCCAGACTGCTGGTGACTGGCAAAGTGCTGATTCTGTGGAGACACTGAGGTCACCACCAGAACATGAACAAGCTGAGCAGTCACTCATGTCAGTGTATTTATACAAATTTAATAATACCTCCTACAAACTGACCCTTGCTTCTGTTTTTCTGAAGAGAGGAAAGCTGTGCTGTTCTCTCCCCTGCTCGCTCATGGACCTGCTTCCCTGAGAGCCCTGCTGTGCCCTCTGGCCCACCCAGAATGACCCCTCCAGCCCCCAGGGCAGCCTCAGGACCCTGCAGCCCTGCCAGGAATTGGGCTATGGATGGCGAAGGCTCAGCTGGAACACGGGCCCCTGCAAAGAGCCTGGACAGCCCAAGAAGGGACAATTTCAGGCAGCAGAGAGATTCAAAAGGATTCCCAGTCCAGAAGGAAAAATCTCCCTGCTCCCTGCATTGCCCACCTCACTCCCATGCAGGGAGCAGCTCCTTCTCTGTCCCATGTGGCAGTGACATTCCCATGCCCAGGGCTCTCCTGCTTCCCACATCCCACCTCTCAGCAGCCAGCAAGGCCAGAGATCAGAAGCAGGAAGAGCTGTGGAGAAAATCACCCCAAAATAAGTTAGAGCAACTCAAGAAGAGGATCCAGGAGCAGAAGAGAAAGCAGCAAGCAGCACCTCGAGAGCAGGAGAGCCTGATTTTTGCTAAAGAGCCCCTGCCGAAGAGACCCCTGAAAAGAAAGGTGTGCAGAGTGGCCTCTGCTCCTCCTGCTCCAGCTTGCAGAGGTCAGTGACGGTCTGGAATCTATAGAGAGAGGCTGGAACTGGGTATTCCCTAGCACAGCTGAATAACTTACCACGGATTCCACCCCTCCCTGTGGTATCTGCAGGGCATCACCCATGTTCTTGTGATAAATCCATTTATTCCTGCAGCTACAAACCTCCCTGTGCTGTACCATCCCACCCTGCTCTCTCAGTTCACTTCCCCACCAGATTTTCTCCCTGGCACACACAAATTCATAGATTTCTCTCTGCAAAATAGTAAAGAATTTGCTGCAAATCTATTCTTTTCTCCCCTTTCCTCCCACATCCTTCCTTTTGCCACATATAAAACATGGAATAGGAGCCAGCAGTACAGTAATGAGGAAAGGCACCACAGGTATTTAAAGCAGGAATTGTGTAGTTCAGAGGCATTACAGGGGATTTAACAGCTCATTCAGTGGAACTGGTGTGGATCTGAAAGCAAATATTATTAGACCTCCTTATCCTGCTTTGCTGCTAAATTTGGGGCTGAAGAACCATCCAGCTACAGCTGTCACTTCAGTTTAGTGTGGTTTAAGATCTCAGATTGCTGGGAGCAAGGCGTGGAGTCAGGAGCTGCCTGGGGCCAGCCCAGCAGCCTCAGCCAAGGGGGATTACTGAGGGAATACGGGACTGGAGGAGCCGAGCTGAAAAGCTGCACATAATAAATCTTATTGCTGTAATAGCATTAGTGTTAATTCACTGGGCACTGGCATCCCTGTCACACACCGCCAGCTTCCAGGGGCGTTTCCCTGGGATTTGCTCCCTGTCACCTTTTGCAGGGATGCTGTGGTGCTGCCCTCAGGTCTGTGGGAGCCACGTGTCCCTTTCCAGCTGCATCAGGCAGCACTTTCTGTCACCAGTGCCTGATGTTACCCCTCCTAAAGGCAGATGATGCCATGATGCTTTTATGCTTTTTATATATACCCCCTCTATATACCCTTTTGTATAACTTTTATGTATTCTTAAGGGCCTTTTAGCCCACATACTTCTAATTGTTCAGGTTTGATAACCAGCATAGGCCCAGTATTCCATTAAACCAGGAGACCAAACATCTCAGAAGCCTCAGACACCAAGGTCTTCTCTGGAACACATTTTGTAAACTAAGATAGGCCTGTCCAGGGGGAGAAGGTTCCTCGGGGAGGGGGGTTCACTCAGCCTCCCATTGGGGAATCTTTGATAGATATGCTAATTGGTAAAGCCTATAATTTTATATCCAAACTATTGTGGGTGTGCATTTCGGGGGTACCCACGGGGGAGCATTTTGGTGTGCATTTGGATGTGCATTTGGATGTGCATTCCAGCGTGCTCCACCTGGACGGAGTGCACCAAGGATCCTTAAAATAAATACCAAGGTAAAATCCCTTTTTCCCTTCTAACCGTGTTTGGCTCTTGATTTTAAGACCAAGAAAAGGCATCACAGAAGCCAGAGCCACAATCCAGGCTGAGCCTCTTTGGGACATTCCCAAGGGAAGGCTTGTTTAGTTTGTTTTTAACCCAGACCGTTTTACGTAACTGAGTGAGGGAACTGCCAGACAAACTGTTCAGCTCGCAGGACAGACACAGACTCTGAGGCTGGGGATTGACAGCTCCAGACATTCAGCTCAGCTGCATCTCATTCACTTTGTCTGCCTGTACTCTGCTGCTGAAAAAAGTGTGTCACAGCTGCTTTGCCAGATATTCCCTCTGTCAAACACCTGCAGCCCAGCCCTGGCAGCCCAGTGCTGCTTTCCACACACGCAGGAGCTCAGCTGTTGAATACCAGCCTCTGCACAGCTCCTAATGCGACTCAAATATTTGTTTTTCTGGGTTTTAGTGCTCTGAACACAAGTCTGCTCTGTCCTTGCCTGATGAAGAGCACAGAATAGCAGGCAGAGAAGGATTTAGCATCCCTGGACAAGGAAGGGATTATAAAAAAGCCCCAAAGATCCCAGGTTAGCAATGAGGTATCATAACTGGGAGCTTGCCCAAGTATTCAGTGTTTGCTCTGCATGGAAAGGTTGGGCTGGATCTCCAGAGACACCAAGGGGAAGGTGTCCCACTGCAGCCACTGGATGCAGCAGTTAGGTCAGGGCTGCAGGGTGCACACTAAACTGTTGTGTGGATAGACAGGGTCATGGATACAGCCTCAGGGATGGATCCAAGCCAACACTTCCTTTGCTGGGACATCTATTCCACAAAAAAAGAGAGGGAGCCCTGCACATTTTGTGACCAGTTTCAATAAAAACGCTCCTGCTTTTGCATTCCAAGCAAACGGGACTGGGATTGGATTGTTGCGTTCAGCAAGTTTGATTTTAGCTACACTAATTATTTTCTGTGTTTTATTTTCTCGTCCTGATTGAAGACCAAAGAGAGAGAAGCTCAGCGTGGAGAATTAAAACAGAGCACCAGAGGCAGCTTTCATCCAAGTCCTGTGTTCTGGAGAGAGCAGTGGCAGGGAAAGGTAAGGCTGAAAACCATGAGAAATTACAAGGACTGATGGACAGAACTGCCTGCAGCAGTTGAATTCCAGACCTGCCAGGATTAAAAATCATCAGAAATGAAAAATAAATCATACATCCTCAGTGGGAAGAGCTGTCTGTCACCTATCCAGTCTGTGTTCCCTAATGAATTAAGGGTGCCACCAAAGGCAGGGATTTCCTGGCCTGCCAAGCAGGGACTGAATCAAGGCAGTGAAAAGTTGGATGAATTATCCAAGTCTCAATTGCTGGTTCTCAGTTTTCTTTGACAGATATTTCTAAGGGCAGGTTTGAATCCCGGGTGTAACTTTACCCATTTAATGCTATTGCTTTGCATAGAAGTGGTCGCATTCAGATGTTGTGGGGAAGAAGTGGAAGTGCTGTGGGTTGTACTTTACACCAGCCAAGTTACCAAGTAACTTGTGTGAAGCAGAAATAAAAGAATCCAAGCTCTCTAATCCCATGCAGATGGAATTATGAGCATGGTGGCATCCTGTGCTCTACTCCCTAAGTATGATTTAAAATGCATGAAATATGTAATAATTTTCTTCTCCCTCCTTTTTTTTTCCTCTTCTTTTTTTTTTTTGTTTTAATGGATTGTTTGAAAAATGGCTTGCTCTTCCTCTGAGAGTGGGTCATAATAAGACCATGCCACGTGAAGCATTCATCATTGTAACTGCCAGTGTCATGGTGTCTTTATTGGCTATTAGTTTCTGTCACTGAAAGAGCCAAGGCAGGGCTACGAAGAGATGAATGAGGGGCAGGGGTCAGAGCCAGAGTACTCAGGAATTTGATGAATTATAAATTTGCTGTAGTTAACAAAAAATTAAGTCACCACGGCTATAAAATATTCATCTGTTCGTAGGTAGGAAAAAACCCAGGAGAATATTTAAATCAAAAGATTTTCTTCTATCAACTGTTCTCATCAGAAATGCAGGCTGCTCTTGATCTTTAGCATCATCATTTCTGTAGTTAATGAACACAATGCAGATAAAAAAAGAAGATTTAATTGAAATAACACAGTGCAGCAAAGATTGTTAGATCCACATATTAATTTCTCTGGTGCATTCAGAGGAACTAAAACAGGCTACAAAATAAATGCACCCTGCATTTTTAGTACTGCCAAACACAAAACAAAGTGATACAGCAAGGTGTTTCCTTAAAGACACGGATGGATCCCAGCCCTCCTGATCCCAGCAGATCCTGGCAATTCCCTCTGTGTTCCTGCTGTGAACACCATGCACAGATCTGGTGATAAATCCCCTGAAGGCTTCCAAAGGAAGTCCATGGGATTATAGGAAGTGACTTCAGTCCCACAGGGAGTGCAGCTCTTCCTTGTCTGAAAAACATCATTCCCCTTGTGACACGATTCACGTGAGCCTGCAGAGCATCTCAGAGGCTGCTGCAAAGGAAGGAATAAAAGCTGGTGGCTGTGACTCCATCAGTGGCCGTGGTACAGAGGAGGAGATGTTGCCTTACACTATTCCCAAAGCACAGGGGAGTCTCAGGGCAATCCCACTGATCAGTCAGCCTTTGGAACGTCCTTTGTGTCCAGCAGCTTCCCTGACTCCACGGTGCTGCCCACAGCTCAGCACACAGACAAGTTATGAGCAGCAGCTTGAACAGCCTGACTCAGTCCATTGACTGAGCACTGAACCACATGAGCTGAGGCTGATACTGATTTCAGAGTAAAATCTTTCCTATAAAAAAAAAAAGCTTGAGTATTTTAACTGGGGAAGATTTTGGGGATGAGGATTTCCATGCAAAGCCCAGCTAAGTACCTGTTCAGCCACCTTGTGCTGGAGAAGTGTTTGCAATAAATACATAATTGTGCAAGTATTGGCATGCTGTGAATGCAATCTGAAATTATGAAGTAAAACAGTGATAAATGTTGTCTATTATGTGACACCACCTATTAAGCAAGAGTAATTTGTTTGTGCTGCATTCTGCACTGTTTATTTCTGCATTATGCATTGTCCCTTGTCCTGTATCCTCCATTGATTCTTCCACACCACATCCTGCTGATTCTCACCAGTTTAAAAATGAATTCATTTACTCTGGTGAGTTTGAAGTAATCACAAGGAAAAGAATAATTTTGTTATCTCCTTCCCTTCAGTTCTCAAATGTGCTGGTACCCAGGAAGTCCCGACCTTTTCTCAGAGCTCTCGAGGCCTCTGGGAGTCAGTGATTTCTGAGTAAAATTTGTAAGAACTGTGTGAACGTACCACAAGTGTGAAATTATATAAATGCTGATGGTAAAGCCTTGGGAAAGCACTGAACCTTCACATGTAGCACTCATGAATTCATCTGATTCATGACCTCGGCACCCTCCAAAGTCTGAGTGCTTTAAAAACATTTTGTTATCAAAGTAGCACCAACTTTTTTTATTTTAAACCTTCTCTGACCGAAATTTTTTATCTCCCTACACCTTGATTGTGATTCCTGGAAATCACCATTAAATAGACTTGAATAAGAGAGTTACAGTAGCCTTTCAAAGAACATGTGGGGCTTTAATAATTAAATACAAACTCTCTGTTTCAGGTGTGAATCTACCTGGTGTTTCTGCATGGAGAGAAGGTCAGAAGTTGGCTAGAAGGCTCCTGGGTCCACCCCCTCCATTTCCACATCTGAGGAGCAGAACTGGAGAGCAGAGCACAGCAAAGACCTTTGGTACGGGTGCCCCTCTACAGCACTGGTTGTTTTGGCACACAAAAAAAGGGGTTTATTAAACCTAATTGAAACTAAAGATTTCCAGGCCCTTCTGAGCACCTTTCTTTAATGGCACTTGCAATAGAAATTGGCCACTGCAACTTCAAATTTCACCTTTACAGATTTATCTTCTCCCTTGAATATCACAGATTTTACAACAGACATGTGCAAATAGTCCTCAGAGCTGCAGTAGGAAGCAGGTTGTGAAATGCACACTATAGATACAGGAATTCTTACTCTCCGAAGTAATTACATCATTGTTGTTTCCAAATCTTTCCCACAGAACCTTTGGAAAGAGGTAGAGGAATTGGGGCAATGCCAGCGATGGAAAACAGCTTCAGAGTGAAGGGAAATGAACCTGTGGGGAAGAGCCCTGGATGCCAAAGCTCTGTGGTTGCTCCCAGCGAGGCTGAAAGGGGCAGCAGTGCACCAACAGAGGATACAAACCAAGCCCTTGGAAACTTTCTCTTGCAAAGCCACTTCTGTGAGGAACACAGACATATCAGGCTCCCCAGAGATGCTGTGAAACAGCAATCCCTAGGGATCCATTCTCCTTCACCTGGTTTTTGGAGCATAACTCCCTCTGCCTTCAGTGGGGAAGGGATAAAACCTTCATTAATGAAAGATGGAGCCAAACCCAGCATCTCAGGAAGCTGCAGCACAGGAAAAAGTGCATCTCCTCAGAGACAGAAAGGGTCTGAGAAAGAAAACCTTAAGCAACCTTCAAAAGGGAGGGTAAACCTTAAAAAACCTCACCCCTACAGCCCTGAAAGTGTTCGGGAATTTATGTACCGAAAAAAGGCAGAAAGAAAGAAGAAACTCCTCGAAGAGAAAAAGTCTTCAGCGCAGGCTGCAGAGATGAGGAAGAAGAGGTTGCAGGAAGTGTACAGGAAACAAAAAGAAGCTATTGGGAAGAAATCATGTCCTGACCAGATGCACAAACCCATGGGGAAAACGGGTTCTGCCAAAGGAAATCCTCAGTGTGAACTCGAGCAAGTAAGTCCTAAGGCGTGGCAGATTGAACCCCCTCCAATCTTGATCAGTGCAGCACCGTGTAGGACATGAAACACTTCATACAAATGCTTTGAAGTGCCAGGGAGAAAAATTTTTATCTAGAAAAATAGAGCAATTAGCTTATAATGATGGCATAAACTGCTGGGCTCATTATTAGGGCTGGAACCCTCGACTTCAGGCCAAAAACCTGGAAATCTCCATTGCCTGAGCGAAAAGAACAGGTTTGCTGTGTGGTGTGAGCAGTTTTCCAGATACATGAGCCAATTATTAAGTGGAATAAAAGCCAAATATTGCCCTTCTGTTGCCAGCTGTTGAGTGCTTACACTGATGGGCTCTTCTCTTTCAGGAGCAAACCAGTGGGGGAATCCTGGAAAGGAGTTTCATGGCCTGGGTGGATGAAACATCCTCTCCTCTATCACCTAAATATCACAGAGGCAGGTATTACACGTAAAAGGCATCCTAGAAAGCCTCTCTCTCAGCTCACACTGCAGACATATTCCTCTCTTATGTTTCTTTCAACAGGAATCAACTCCTAGAAACGGCTCAATCACCCAAAAAAGGAGAGGCATCAGGTCCTCCAGCACCACTGGAATCCCGGTGCTGGTTTTTCAGTCCTCTGAAATGTGAAGACTTGAGGGATTGCTCTCCCCCAGCTCTGCATTCACCTCCTCTGAGCTCTTCCGTTCCTCAGAAAGATGCAAAACCTTCCTCCAAGGACTCGTCTTTTGGACTTTCTCCACACAAAAGCAAGCAGGATCGAGTGAGAGCCATCCATAATCTGTCCAAGCAACTTGCAGAAAAGATTGACGTGGCAAAGGAGAGGCTGAGTGCAGCAAGCTGGGTTAAAGCCTCTGCTGACAAACCATCAACAGACACAACTCTGGACCTTTACAGTGATCCTCCTCCTGCCTCAGTACCTGAGACTTCCAGGGATGAGCAAGACAGGACAATGACTGTAGGAATGCTTCTGGACACCACAGATCCTGATGTGCTACATGTGGCATTCAATAGGGAATGTCATGGGCTGGGCAGGATTGGCCTGGTGGGCAGCACCGAGGGACCAACAGCCCTGGACAGACAGAAGGAAATGCCAACTCCTTTTCCTGGTGGGAATGCTGAGAGGGAAGAATTGCCCTGGATCACTCACAGTGCAGGACAGAGGCACCTCAGCTCTGGGGGAGACCTGAGGAACACATTGCAAGGTAAATCCTTTTGATGTGACACAACAGGGATGCTCAGGTGCCACTGCCCAGGTCTTTCAAAGCTACAAGCAGGGGTTAACCTTCATCTCCCCTTGGCTATTTATTGGAAGTGTTGTGTCTTGGAAAATCTCTGAGCAGTGGCTCTCTGAGGTTTTAGTTTCCTCCCCTCTCCTTGCACCTGTGAAACTACATCTCTTAATTTTATCTGTGGCTTTGCCATCGAGTTTGGACACTTCACCTTCTGGTGCCTGGGCTTTCCCAGAAGTAAAAGAATTATAAACCCAACCCAATGTAGTTAAAAACCTGTGGATAAGAAGAGCTGTATGGAAGTGAAGTGCTCACACATAAATAGGCAGTGAATAGATGCCAAAGTTTGGGCCATTTCATTTCTATGAAGAGCATATTTATTAAATGTCTTCATTTATCTTTTTAAAAGGTTTCCCTGTGAATAAGGGCTCCAAGGTGGACATAAGTCTATGGGATGAAAAGCCAATAACCAGCCCAGCCTCTCCAGCTCACAGATTCCTGGCTAGAAGGTAAACAAAGCTGGAGATTTTATTCTCTGCTAAATGTGCCTCGTGCACATGTATTTAAAATAAGGAGCACCAATTCAGCTTGGAGCTGGACTGGGGGCAGTGGGTCTTCTAGGCTTCACTTTCCTCTCATTGCATCTGTGAAATGACATTTGAGTGGCTTCGCCACTGATTTTGGGTACATCACTTCCCTTTCTGCTGCCTAGTCTTTCCCAGAAGTAAGAAAGGAAATATAAACCCGACCCCATGTAGCTGGAAAACTGTGGATAACAAAGCTGGGTATATTACACACTGCTAAATGTGCCACACAGACTTCAAATAAATAGCGGGGATGGTGAGTTCCCTGGGGCTGGGGGATCCCCGGGAACAATTGGTGGATCCCCGGGAGCGCTCGGTGGATCCCGGGTGCAGTGGGTCCCTTAGGAGCAGTGGTTTCCCCGGGAATGGTGGATCCCGGGAGCAGTGGTTTCCCCGGGAATGGTGGATCCCGGGAGCAGTGGTTTCCCCGGGAATGGTGGATCCCGGGAGCAGTGGTTTCCCCGGGAATGGTGGATCCCGGGAGCAGTGGTTTCCCCGGGAATGGTGGATCCCGGGAGCAGTGGTTTCCCCGGGAATGGTGGATCCCGGGAGCAGTGGTTTCCCCGGGAATGGTGGATCCCGGGAGCAGTGGTTTCCCCGGGAATGGTGGATCCCGGGAGCAGTGGTTTCCCCGGGAATGGTGGATCCCGGGAGCAGTGGTTTCCCCGGGAATGGTGGATCCCGGGAGCAGTGGTTTCCCCGGGAATGGTGGATCCCGGGAGCGGTGGATCCCCGGGAGCGCTCGGTGGATCCCGGGTGCAGTGATGCCCCGGCCGCTCCTGCCATGACGCTCTCTCGCCACCGGAGGGCGCCAGCAGCCGCGGGCACGGAACGGGGATTAATTACAAAATTAATTACAAAATTGATTTCGAGTGATTGTTTTCACTCTCTTTGCTGCCACTGAAAGTGGGTGAAGGATTCCCATCACAGAAGCTCTATGGGTTGTGTGCGTGCAGAGAAACGCCTGCTCACACACAGCACCTTTCCTTGGACGGCACATGCATGATTATTGTGGAAAATGGGTTTGGGAACAGGAAGTGTAGAAAAAAGGATTGCATTAATGTAGGTTGTTTTCAGCCTACGTTAATTAAATATTTACTGGAGACAGCAGCTGAGAGAAACCCCTTTAAATCTGGCCTGTCTTAGAGAGCAAACTGCTCCAGGTGAATCTTCTCTGGTGACAGGACAAACATTAACTGCAGGTCAGAGCGTGTCCCTGCCCAGGCTCAGAGAAGGGCAGAGCCAGGGTTCCCACAGGGGCCACACGACTCTGCAGAGACATCTTCCCAAAGAGAATAAATCCCCTGAGCCCTGGAAGATTAAATATGACTTGGACAGGCATTACCAAAGAAAGGACAAATGTGCAGCAAACTGGCCACCATGTCCCCAGTGTCCTGTTCAGAGACAAGGACAAGGAGTTGGTGCTGTGGGATCCTGCCTAGGCAGAAATGGCCTGGCTCTGTTCCATGGGCACTCCGATGGTGCTTGGGAACGAGCTGGCTGTGTCAAACTACCTGCAGCTAAACTTCTCTAGTGGGAAAAAAGTGGTTTTTCTCTTTTTAACTGAAGGTGGGATATTAGGCCCAGCATTCTTTTCAAGAAGATGGTTTACAGCTTTGCAGCGCAAAGTAAACAGGAGGAAAATGAAAATTGGAGAGATAAGTCCAGACAGATGAGCTTACCAAAGTTATGAGGAGTAATTACTGGAATTACTGAGAGTTAAATCCCTGTTCTTTGTGCACAACCACCACACTCACAAAGGTTGGGCTGATTTCTGCTCTGAGAGATCAGTTGCAAGGATTATGGAGCTGCTCTGTCACAGAAGATGGCAAATGTATAAAACATGAGCGCTGGGCACTCAGAGTGTGCAGTGGAGAGAGTCAGAGCTGTGTCTGCACTGCACCTTGGGGAGCACAGCCCAGCAGCCATGGGGCCCATCATTCTTGTCCTGACACAACCCAAATTCACAGGAATGGCTGGTAGGTGCAGGACCCCCTGGGCCCAACAGGAACAGCCCCCCAGCTGTAAGGGACAAGCATCAAACCAAGGAGAAATAAGACAGATTGCACTGATGTGCTGAACAATGCAATTACTGAGAAAGCAAAGCAGCCGGAGTCAAAAAGTCCTCAAAGCATCACCGAAAAAACACCAATAAAACCTCTCAAACAATAAATCACAACCCCCTTGCAAGTGCTGCTTCAAAACATGAGGAGAGCTACTTGCAGATAAAATATCGCTGTATTTAGAAATTAGAAGTGGAAAGTGTGGCTGTATTGTGAATGACTCCAAACTCATCTCCTGGTGGGCTGAGGGCTCCCTGTGATGCAGCAGAAGTGACAGTGAGGGAACAATATAAAGGAAAGACCACTCCATGCCTAACCCTTCCTTAGCTACTGGTAAAGTAGATAATTAATACAGAGGCTCAGAGTAAAAGCCTGTCTTTTGCCCTCAGCTTTTATTTGCATATAATCTAGAGCCTAATTTTGCCCCTCTCCTGAAGCTTGGACACTCCCGAAGTTGACCTGGTATCAACCAATTCACTACAGATCAGATCAGGTAGAAAGCCACTTGATAAAGGAGCACCAGCGTGCTATGGAGGTTAGTGAGGAACTTTCCAGGGCTAGAATTTCTCCTGCTCCAGGAACATTTGCACTGTGAGTGCATGAACTCTCTGTGGGCAGTGGTAGCAGGCAGTGAAGGGAGCCTGTCTCTTGACTTGCACACAAAACTTCACGGGCTGTGCAAACAGGAGGGGTCAGTGCTGTGTTCTTGGTCTTGTAAACCTGTTTCTGTAGAGTTCTAATCGATGTAGCTAGAGCTGGGCTAGAAAATGTGATGATAAAAGCAGCTGAGTTGGATCTGTGCTCTGACTTCCACTGCTAAGGAGTTACGAGTCCACATTTGGCTGTAAAAGACCAAGAGTTCTCTCTCTCTGAGAGCTCATCTGAACAAAGCCACCTGTTCAAACTGACTGTGTGCCGGCCTCACTCACAAATACAAAACATCCAGCGCTCCAAACCCAGCGCTCTTGAGCGTGACCTTCTCCACAGCCAGTTTCAACAGCACAGTTTGCTGTTTACACGTTTAATTATAGCTCTGAAAACAGCGGCTCGTGTTCATGCACGAAATCCCGCAGGTGCCTGTTTCCATAAGAAATGTTCCCATTTCATGCCCGGCTGCTCTGCCGTCCGCAGGGGCGGCTGGCGGAGATTTGTTGCTGATGCAAATGACTCACTGATGGGAATTCTCCAAACCGCCAGAAAATGTGTGGGCAATTGCATCTTATTTTGTTTCAGTTACCTTTGTAAGAGGCTACATTCTCAAGAGTCAAAAAAATCATACCATTTTTGCTCTAAGTTCAGATCTGAAAGTGCTCTGCGTGGCCTCAAGGGCAGAGGAGAGTCACCTGTTGGATCACAGCTCTGCCTCCTCCTGTGGGTGCAGCAACACTTTCTCTTTAGTGCAAACCCAAGGAGCCTCACCTGGGAGTTGTGGTGGTTTGTGCAGAGCTGGCTGTGTCTGGAGGGCAGGCGTTGCTGGCCGCTCCTGTGTAAACCCAGTATTTTCTGTAGAATCTGCACTGATTTCCACTGCTGCCCATCCCAGGACACAGACCCAAGCACAAGTAGGCATTTCCCAAGAGCCAAAGAAAACAATGCCTAAAAAGCCATCACAACACAAATGCAGAGACAAAACTCAGCGCATTTAACCAATGAATATTAGAACTGCTTTTTAAGAAATCCCTGTTTCCTCTGTTCTTTCTCTCTCATCCACCTTTGCTCCCACTTTCCAAAGACTACATCCAAGACGCGTTAGTGGAAGCTCTACTAATCGTTTTAGCAGTTTCTGGGTCATGAAAAACAAAGAAAAGCTTATTAATGAGAAAAATGAAATAAGATTTCCCTAAGCTGATTGTCGATCAAGAAAAAAAATTTCCACATTCATTTTTCTGTATAAAAAAGAAAACATCTGTCACCATTTCAGTGTCTCAGTGTCCCTGCATGTGGTTCAGCTGAGGCTTGATCAATAAATGCCCATTTTCACACCTTCTTTCTTAATCTTTTTAGTTAAGCTCAGATAGTTACAGACTAAAACAAAGTAAAATCAGTTAGCTGAGGTCTTCGTCTGTGGGACTTGGTGCTGACATTGTTTTGAAATATTGAAGTATATATATACCACTCCCAGATCTTAGTTGGGCCAGAGCCACGCTCAGCACAAGTCCCAGAAACACTGGAACGGAGCTCAGTACTTTGTGTTTCTAAACAGATTTCTTTGCCAGGGTTCAGAGCTGGATTGTGCAACCAAGTCTCAACAATGGAACGGATTGTACAATTCAACCCTCATAAATTGAGCTTCCACACTGCAAGGTTGTTGTTTCTGTCTCCCACCAGGTTGAAAATTACCCAGCTCTTTCAGAGCAGTAATTAGAGTAGGTAAAAATGAGTGTTGTTAGCTTTCGTGACAATATCAAGGCACAAGACAGGAGATTTTGTACTCTGGCAGGTATGACTTCTCAGGGAGCCTTTTGTTTCCATTTGACAAAATGTAA
The DNA here is from genome assembly GCA_013398115.1 of Falcunculus frontatus. NCBI lineage: Eukaryota > Metazoa > Chordata > Aves > Passeriformes > Falcunculus > Falcunculus frontatus. The sequence continues at coordinate 345,130 of VZRV01009367.1, forward strand.
CTGTTCTGTTAAAATGAAGTAACTTCTTTTTTTTTAGTTCAAAAGATTGCTTTATACACATCTCAAAAACTTAGTAATTGTTGTTGTTACCTTGACACAGCCCACAGGGACAACTCACAGCACGGAGGGATCACCATGGATATGAGACTATTTTGAAAGTTCAGAATCAAGAGGAAATGGCCAACCAGTCTCCTGGAGAGAGCCTGAGGATCTGGGACAGCCTGAGCTTCCAGCCCTCTGCCACTCTGAGCACTGACGGCTTTGAGCAGGACTTGGGTAAGGTGGCATCTCCCAGAGGGTCACTCGGTGCCCTCCCAAGGTACTTCTTGTGCTGTGGCCATAGAATGAACAGTCCCTCATTGCAACAGAATTCTTGCTAACTGTTCTGGGTAGCACTGAAGATCTTCTGGGGTGAGGGAGAATTTCAAATAGATGGTTCTGTTCCAGGTTTCAAAGGTGAAACAGGGGTACATGAAAAATTGTCCTCTCAACATTCACATACAGTCTAAGAGATAATATGAAATTATTATTAAAATTGCATAAAATGCAATAGAAACTCTTTGCCTTTTCCGTGCTGCGCTGTCACAGGTGTGAATTCAGCTCACAGTGACAGCAACAGATGGAACAAACCCCATTTAGCTCAGAGACATTTCCAGCACCTCTCAGCTTCATCTGAAGGTCTCTGGGAGCCTTACAATTAACTCTTCATAATTACCCCATCAGAGCAGTGTGTCCTGCTTGGACAGCAAGAGACATCAAGGCACAGGACATGGGCAGGGTGCAGGGGGAATGGAGGGATGTGCTGAAGGGTGCTCTGGGCTGGCCGGGGTGCAGAGCATCACCACTTGTGCCCGGAGCAAAGGTTTGCACGGAAACAAGGGAAAGTTTGTGGCCGAAAGGGTTAAAAGCCGACCAGTAGCGTGCAGACCGCTCTGTCTGAAGAGATCTCTGCCTGCTCCCACCAAACAGGAGCAGATGGTGCATTGTTTTAAGGGCTTTTCCGAGACAAAGGAACAAGATCAGATAACCTTTCCTCAAAGAGGGTACTTACAAAAAGCCTTTGCTCTTATTAAGGATTCTTCATTGTTTTCCTCACAACATTTTATACATAATATTGGATTTTGGGGTGGTGGAGAAGCCAGCATTGTTTACTGTGCTTCTCCCTACTCCCCAGGGACCAGGAGGGCATCTTAGACGACTGGGCAGCAAGGCCGTTGTCTGAAATGTTTTACCCTGAGCGAAAGACAACCTATTTATTTACTATTAATAACTAAGGGCCCCAATTCTGCAAGACTCAGCCATCCACTATTCACCACAGAAACAATAGGAGCTGCTGCCTCGTGTCTCTGCCAGGAGAAACCTTCCCCTTCCCTGAGCATTTGCAGGAGCTGCCAGCCCAAGGCTGGACTGGGAAGCAGCACTCCCAGCACGGCCACGCTGCCGCACAGGAGGCGCAGAACTGTCGTGGTGGACACAATGTGGGTTTGAAATATGGGTCACAAGTGGGTCTGTCACCACCCTGAGCAGGGACGGGGCATTCAGACTCGAGGCTGCATTGTCTGCTTGGAGGCATCGCTCAGCAGTTGGCTCTGTCCTTTCACAGGACACAGAAGTCACCGTGCACACGCAGCATAATGAGGTGTAATTCTACAACTGCTGCCAAATGCACAATATTTACCTTTCAGAGGGACACACGTCACCTGACCACCCACTGCCGTGCCAAAGAAATATTCTCTGTAGTAAACATGCTTGGCAAAATAACAAATTTTGTTTCAAACATCTTAAAGCAGAGAGAAGAAGATATTCACAAAATATTTGTATCTGTTTACTGCCTGGCATAAGACAATGAACTTGTCCTGAATTGTTGAATTTTCTTTTTAAACACAGCCAGAATAAAATCCAGAATTGCAAATCCTATGAGCGCATGCTGTGGCGAACAAAAGTTGTCTCCACAGGTACCACTGGGAACTATTTCACATTGCTCTTACATGAATTTCTAATCCGTTTAGGCACAAAACTTGATATAATCAAGTGAGCTGATAAGGAAGAGATTTGCATATTACACCAGTATGTAAAATCTTTCTGTCATTCTTGCCAAACCACCAGGTCTTTCCCACAGGGAGCTGAGAAGATGAGCTAAACTTTCCTTGCTACTTCAGCGTGCCCTCTGAATACAGCCCACAGTACCCAAATTTCTGCGTTTCTATTAAATAAATAACTAGATGATTTTTAAAAAAATACAACACTTCACCTGTGCCCCTTCCTACAATCTAGGGAATGGTCTTTGAGCCAGACTGGACTGAATGAGCCAGAAATCTCATCTCATCAGACCAGATTTTTCATTTCCTTTCTTTTATATTTGAGAGATAACAATATTTAAGCTCAAATTAATTGTTAAAAAAGTATTTTCTAAATGTTGAAGCTTAAGCTTCCAAGTAATTTGCATTAGGAAAGCAAATTTAATGTTTCCCACTGTTCTTAAAATGCAGAATTTTAACCTGAATTACAAGAGAAATATATTTATATGTATCATCTTTCCCCTAAACTGCTGATTGACAAATTTTCTCATATCACTAGAGGGAGCTGCCTTCTTGCTTCTGGAAGAGGGAGAAATTATTAAATTGGTGGAATCAGCACAGAAGTGTATCAGCATGGCTTCAGCTAATTGTGCTCTGATGGAGAGCGTTGAGCTAAGGCAGCTCTTTGTGTTCCCTCCCAAATCCTGTGCTCTATTTTGTATTTCCCACAGCTCCAGTGAGCTCCAGCCCTGCCTTCCAGCACCTCTGCAGTTGTCTGTAATGATGGTGTCGTTGACTGAGAGAGTTTAGAATAATTGATGAGGAACAGAAGGACAATTCCATGGAAATTCAGGATTCTGGTTAGGTTCAGGTCCAGCTCTGTTGCTATCCTGGTCCAAGAGCTGCCCTGCAGCTCTGTGTGAAACAGGGCAGCAGCAGGGTGAGGCACTGCCATGTGCTGCAACATCTGGCTGGAAGCTGAACTCAGGCCAGCCCTCCACACCAGAGGATTTAGATATAAACACAAAATATGCAGAGCACAGGAGCAGCACAGGGCACATTAATCCCCTTGTTTGGTAAGCAGCCACTCTTGAGCGACAAGTGGGATACCAGACGTGTTCAGAGAGGAGAGAAGGACCTGATTCAGCAGCTGTGGAAATACAGCTATTTCACCTTACCCGAAGAGCATCCTGAAATAAAAAAGCAATTGGGCTAACACAGTGATTTTTGAGAGGGGAAGGACTGCCCAAATGGGGGCAAATGGGGCAATTCCTTCTGGATCTGCTGCTCCACTCCACAGCAGCATTTTGGGACAATTTGCACCCTCTATTCATACACCTCCAGGCAATAATGCAGCCAAAGTTGTGCTTACAGCTAAAGTTGCAAGTATGTATTTTTATAATAACTGGGTTGGTCTGATTGCTGACATGGGCAGAAAGAGAAAAAGCTGTCCTTGAGTAAAGCAGCAGTAAATGCTTCTGCCTTGCTTCAAGTGATTAGAAAAATGAGACTTTTAGCCTGGCTTTTTTAATTATATGTCAGGGAGATTCTACAGGGCTTTGCTGAGATTCTGCAGGTGCAGCGGAAAGTGATTTAATAAATAGCATTTTCTTCACAAGGCTGAGTGTATGCACATTGAAGCTATCTGGGTAGGCAGTAAATGCCATTCATCATCACCTAAAAGGACGTGAAGTTTAGCCAGATGGTATTTTCTTTAATGCAGGACGTTGCAACACAAGAAATGCATCTGGAAATAGCCACAATTAGGAAAATTACGTTCAAAAGGAAGGAAAACAGATCAAAACTTTTTAATCACTTTGAGGTCAATACCACTGGTTGGGCTTTGGGCAGAACAACAAGAGCATTGTTCAGTTTGAGGCACGAATTGAAAATATTTGTCAGGTTTTAAATTATATCCTAATAGATGATCATATTTCTCACTGGCACAGATATTAGTATTAAATGCTACTCAGACAACTTAGTATCAATAAATACAGCTTGTAACTATTTTTATGGAATGACCTTATTTGTTAGTGTTGAAGGAGCTTTTGAAAGCTTTTTGCTGTCTGTGGACTCACTGAAGAATTGCTCACTTGTCTTTTTTTCTATTGCATTGCTTAAAACCACTAATAAAACTCCCCTGTACAAAAACCAGCTCTTTCATCCACTCCATTGCACAAAATTGCACAAAATCATCTCTAGTAACTATCAGCATTAAATAGCCTGACTCAGTCCTCAAAATTAGAAAGATTGGCTAAAATCAAAAAGCTTTCTGTAAGGGTGAACTCGTCATTTGGCATGTCTAGATAATTTAGTATGATTTTGCCTTTTCAAACCACCCTTCAAAACCAGGAAATGCCCATTACCAAAATAAAAGATGAGATTTCCATCCAGTCTCTTGACTCTGAAAAGGAGGGGGTTAAGAGAAGACTCCTATAGTGCTACTGTAGGAGGAAAGTGAAATCTGCAATCGAGCTGTTTATAAAAACTGAGCAGCATTCTAATAGAAAATCTGCACCAGGCTCAAAGATTTAATATTTTATTTCACTCACACCCACATAAACACAAAAGCCATCCTGGCATGCAAACAAGCCCACATCTCTGCTCCTTCTGTGTTAAAGACCCTTTGGTCTGTAAAGCAAAAACAAACTCTGCGTGTCATGGGCTTATCCTGCACCATGGGGTAATTTGGATTCAGGTGACCTGGACAGAGATTTTATCTCAAGTTTCCGAGTCAAACCTATTTCTATTTATGACCCACACTTCAATTCTTTTATGACTCTGGTTGCTGTGACAGTGGCACAGCACAGAATAAACACACAACCTGTTTGCATAAGCTGAGCAATTCATCTGAGAAGCTCAAGCAGCCAAGAACATTTTGCTGGTAAACATAATATCAGCTGCACTGTCACACAGGCAGGGGAGGTACAATAAGGAAGTAGCAGTGAAAAAGGTGCACCTGGAGCAAGAGGGGAAACATCCCCACTTAAAAATGAAAGCTTTTTTCCAGGGGTTTGTGTGCCCCTGTGACAAAGAGAGGAACCAGCCTGTATCCCAATACAGACGGAGGGGACATGCAGGATGCTGCTCAAGTTCCCAAAGAAGTGACTTTTGTCAATTGGGAAACCTTGTCACAAGGTTGGGAAGTTTTTCTTTTGTACCCAGTGGCTCTGATCCTGTTGGTTCAGCAAAGGAGCAGTGGGACCTAGAGTGACAATAACCCAGACTCTGGAATTCAGGCTCAGAACAGGAATTGTTCCTCACTCCTTCTCTCTCCTGGCATAAACCCTCAAGTCCTGCCTCTTCCCAATACTTGCAGGACTTTATGCTCACACATTTCTTGACAGGACGTAGGTACTGACATTTTCCTTCTACAGTTATGGTAGAAAAGTAAATGTATGCAGAGAAGTTATTTCAGGAAAAAAGGCAGATGTCAGATTTGGTAGGCTTCCAAAAATAGGCCCAGAGAGGATTTGAAAGAAAATGCTGTTAGGAACAATGTACACATTCCCCTTGTGATGATCCCCTAAACTCCTGCAGGTGAGGGACACCTTGGCTGCCCAGAGCTGGAAGAGAAACACAGGAGCCATCTGGACATTTTAAGACAAACCTCCCTACTCCTGGCTCACAAACTGAAGGTCAGTGGGAAACGTGTAAGGAGCAAAGGGAATTCCCGTTCTGCTGTCCCAGGTAAAAAGGTGCTCCCTACCCCCAGATTCAGGTGTGCTTAGGCCATAATCAGTTGGCATCAGCTGATCTGCATCAGGTTGATAAACCCTATGGACTATAAAGGTGAGGTGCCAGCCCTTATTTGCTGTTTGGAGACCTCAGTATAACTCTGGTGGATAAGGCACTGTTGCTATGCTGCTACCAAAGTAGCATTTGTGCTGCTTGCCCAGGGCAGCAGGATGTGACAGAAACTGGCTGTGCAGCTCCTGTTCTGCCCTTTGCCCCTCAGCTCTCAGGTGTTGTGTCACCTGGTTAAAGATATAATTTATAATGTGTCATTTCCTAACACAGCTCCATCAGCTCCAGCAGAAACAGCAGCTTATGATGCTGAGGAAGAAAGCAAAGCAAGAGGTTCAGGAAAGCCACAGGTTTTTAAGGGACCTGCTGCAGCACAGTTCAGAGGTAAGTTATGATTTCAGATGCTGGTTCAACACCTCTAGGCCCCAACTCTCATGAGAGCAGTTCTAAATACACAACAATTTGTGAGCTGTTGTACCACCTTACCTCCATAAGTAAACTGTGTGCCCACACAGTTTTCTCCCTGGGAGTGGTATCCAGCCCATTAATTAATCCAGCTCTTTAGGAATTGTTGGCACATGAAAAGCATTATCTACAACCAGGGGCTTAAATGTTGTGCCTTTCAAAGAGATGATTGAGGTGTGTGACAATTTCTGTGTGTGCAGGAGAGCAGGAATTCCAGAGGCAGTGATCCTTCTGTGACAAGACTGTACCACGCAGAGCAGACACAGAGAAGACACTGGGTGGAAGGTGACCTTGCTGCTGGAAGGTACAGGAGGCAGGGTACAGTGAGGCATTCCAAAGATTTGGCCTGTGGTTTGCCTATGTGAATATTTTGGGGCACTAAAGTAATTCCAATATAGTCTTTTTCCTGTGATTTATGCCCAAACTACAGTGTTAACACCTTTCCAATGTTTTGGGAGGTTTTGCATTTTTTAAAAAGTCAGAACCCCTCTGAAACTTGTGTGAAAAGAATGATTTTCTTCATTTTGCTTTACTGTCATATCCTTGATGTGAGTTAGAATATTGTATGTGCACTTCTTTATGTTCATTTAAAGTGGCATTAAGACTTGAGAATTGCTTCCAGGGTCTCATGGATGCAATTACCAGAAAGGCACTTTTGCACAGGTAAAACTTTGAGTATCACGTAAAAATGAGCAGCATTCTGGCTTGAAAAGGATTCAGCCTCCGCAGAGGACTTGGCTGTGAAAGCTAGGAATTGAAATTGTATCTCTGACTGCAATAAGAAAACATTTCCTTTTTCTTACCTTCAGTAATCAAGAGATGGGTTCACTGAGACACTCTGCATTGAAGATAGAAAGAGATCACAGTCCAGTGCATCCTAAAATAGTGGGAGAAAGAAAATCTGTAGGAGGAGGAGGTTCATATTGCTCAGTGCTTCAAGGAGGTGAATATGAAGCTAAAGGATGTGGTGATATTGGGAAAATGCTCCATTTAACCTGGCTTGGAACACAATTTTCTAACTAATTTTGAAAATTTTGACCTAAATACTTATGTTCATTGTGCATATTTAAGCCATGGCCACCTTGCATTGTACTCCTGGCCCTTCTAAGAAAATCATGCTGGGAGCTGGGAGTTATTTACCCTATTGATGGACCCCTTGTTTAATCTTTACCTGTTAACATGATTTCACTTGTAAAGGATATTAATGTCCATACCTTGCTCCTGGAAGTGAACAGCTGTGGGGTCACTCCTCTGGCTCTTACTGAGGGCAGTGCACAGGTCTGGCTGACAAGTATTTGCCACCTTGACTTCAGGAACGGATGTTAGCTTGTACTGCGGGAGTCGTTTTTTGGGTCTCTCTTTTTCCCTTCTGTTTCAAGTATTTTATTTTTGGTGATGTTAATTCTTTGCCTTGGGATCCCTGCCAGCAGATCACAGGCAGTCACTGCACAGCCACCACACCTTGAATCTGTTGTCACCTCGGGTGAATCTGCCCCATGGGGAGACCTGGGATAACTCTGGAGAGATCAGTGACCAGGCCAGCTCCGACAGCCAGGTAACACCAGCTCTCGAAAGAGTCTGAGGGGTGTTTCTTTCTCTGGGTTGGTGGTTTTTTTTTTTTATTTTAGTCCCTCTATCAAACCGTTCACCTGCTGACACTGATGCTCTGCTCTGTCCCCAGTGGAGCGCAGCCATTCCACGCTTTGGAGGCTCCAGCACCTTCCATGGTTTCAGCTTGGCCGTGGTGGAGCAGTGCCTGAGGAGAGAGGAGCTGCGGGCTCGGCACCAGGCTGTGCTCCTGAAGCTCCGGAGGAAGGCTCTGAGGGAGAGGGCCAGGGCCGAGCTGGCCTGGCTGGGCCACCGGAGACGGTGAGGGGCACAGGGGGCAGAGCCGGCAGAGGCCTACTCGGCCTGAACTGGCTTTCTTCCTTTCAGAGGAACACAAGAAATGTAAAGTCTTCTTAGAAAGCAAGTAGCAAGTAAAGCATGAGGAGAGGAAAGGAGCCTGCGTGGTTTTAGTGTCTCCAGAGTAGAGTTGAGCTTCTACTGCAGCTTCCTCTGGGGTTGTGTGAGGCACCAAATGGCTGAGGAGCCCTCAGGGATGGATGGTGAGGCCCGTCCCTCAGCATGACTGACCTGAGGAGCCCTCAGGGTCAATGAGGGGTGTCCCTCAGCACTGACCAGGCTGAGGAGCCCTCAGGGATGGACGGTGAGGGGCGTCCCTCAGCACTGACCAGGCTGAGGAGCCCTCAGGGATGGACGGTGAGGGGCGTCCCTCAGCACTGACCGACCTGAGGTGCCCTCAGGAATGGACAATGGAGGGCCGTCCCTCAGCACTGACCGACCTGAGGTGCCCTCAGGAATGGACAATGGAGGGGTGTCCCTCAGCACTGACCGACCTGAGGTGCCCTCAGGAATGGACAATGGAGGGGCGTCCCTCAGCACGACTGACCTGAGGAGCCCTCAGGGTCAATGAGGGGTGTCCCTCAGCACTGACCAGGCTGAGGAGCCCTCAGGGTTGAATGTGAGGGGTCTCCCTCAGCACTGACCAGGCTGAGGAGCCCTCAGGGATGGACGATGGAGGGTTGTCCCTCGGCATGACTGACCTGAGGTGCCCTCAGGGTCAATGAGGGGTGTCCCTCAGCACTGACTGACCTCAGGTGCCCTCACGAATGGACAATGGAGGGGTGTCCCTCAGCACTGACCGACCTGAGGAGCCCTCAGGGATGGACAGTGAGGGGTGTCCCTCAGCACTGACCAACCTGAGGTGCCCTCAGGAATGGACAATGGAGGGGCGTCCCTCAGCAC